>MJUU01035591.1:111350-148242 GCA_002080025.1 Modiolus philippinarum | reverse complement strand
GGGGGGGGGGGGGGGGGGGGGGGGTGCACGGAAAGTAAGTCTGCAATAGAGCAATTTTTGTTCAAAAACACATAAAAACTTAATTTTGGACATTATTATCTTCTAATTACAAAAACATGAGATAAATCTGATGAAGCTAGTCGTTTTAAGTTAGAAAATAAATGGTATTGATAAAAGTATCAATGAAAATTGAAGTTTTTCAGATTCTAGAATTTCATAGAGTTTGACTGATAATATGATAAATTAGTCATTGTATCACAGATATCAACAAAAATGTTATATTGATATCAATAAACAATATAAAGTTAATAGAATTATTCTGTAAATATCAGTATTTTATACATTTCTGGCCATCAAAAATCTAAAGGTTACCAGTAAGATGGGTAAAAAAATATTCCTACCGTAATTTTATTCATAAAAGCACATCGATTTTACATTTTTTTGTGATAAAAGTGCTATATTTCATTTCAATGTAATAAAATGTTTGGCAAAAACTTAGGCAGACATCACACATATTTTTTACTTAAAAATTATAAATTGCAAAAGACAATTTAGGCAAGGATTTGAGGGATATTTTAAGTATTTCCTATTTATTAATACAAACCCAAAATTTCGTGAAAACAGTTCCTCGATACATATTCAAAAATTCCTTGCAAGTAGGGATTCCAAGACTGGGCTTACAATTCTTCAAAAATATCTTCTGTTAAATCAATAAAAGTAATGTTTTACTTGACGTAAACTGAAATGGAAAGAATGGTTTAAGTATTCTTACGACCCTGACTGAGATTAAAACAATAGAATCTAGACAGGAGATTCGCGCTGTCCCCTGCAATGGTTTTCTGTGAATCAATGTGTGATGGGAAATTAAAAAAAATAGCGATTTTACTATGAATTAAGTGTCTGCATATGCGCTTTTCGACAATGCATATGTCTTCAGTGCAGATCAAATTAAACCCTTTGGAAATACATAAACCAAAATATGTTAAAGGTGGACAGAACAAGTTATAATAGGATAAAAAAGACACTAAAATAGAGACAATCTATCCTTATTTCATGCATATTTTTACTTCCTACACGACAAAGATGAATAAAAATAGAATTCTACAGCTGAGGTTGTGGGGGGGGGGTATTTTTAGTTCTTTACAGCTTTATATAAAGTTCACAGTAAAACAGTGCAGTCAATTCCAGATGAAGGTGTAGAATTTTGATTATAGACAAGAACTGAAGTAAGTTTCACATGAATAGTAGGATAAGTCCCAAATGCAAAAACAAAAACAAAAAACAAAAACTTTTGTATTTGCCTTTTTATTGATAAATATAATGAAACGTAAATAAGTGTTGGCATTTGAAAAACAAAGACAGACACAATAAATGTTTATCATAATTGCTAGATACTGTGATGTTGTAATGATCCAAAATTAGTTATGGAAATATCAACCTTTCCTGAACTTTTTCTGTGGTTAGCACAAAAACGTTCGTATTTTGCATATCACTACCACTTCTGGTACATGCTACAGTTCATAGATATGGCGAACGTACAGCTGACACAAACTTAATCTGACGGAATAGGGCATCATACTTGACAAATTTAATTTTAAAATGTGTAAGCTTGTTAAATGCTGAAAAAAAATATTTTTCACGATTAAATTTTACCCATGCTTGGAGTTAAAATGTACATTATTATATATCTAATGTATCATTGGAAAAGAAAGCAAAAATTTAGTATTTATATTTATATATATGAAAAGACAGGCAAACTTTGAAGATTTTTAGGCAAAACTTTGTTGGGTAGGGGTAAAATTTTATGGATTTAGAGGCTTATTTAATACTCCTTGTTTTCTTAAGCAGTTCTTCAACACAACTTATGCATTGCTTATAACAAAAAAAAATAATATATGCAGATAACTTCTCCATATTTGATATAAATAACAATTAAATGATGAATTATTGGCAAATCTTAAAAGCTAAAAATTCCAATTTTTCATCCGTTTCGGGCAAAATATTGAGTTTTAGTTGTCAAATGGGTGTTAAAATACATAGAAATGATACAACTGATACACTATTAATATTTACAACACACATTTTCTGTGTTCTTGTAAATATTATGCCAACATGGAGAAATGAAATGTAAATTTTAGAGAAAATCTATTTGGAAAGATGTAAGCTTTATTGATGTAGAAGTTTACATTACTTTAAAATAGTATAGTTTATGCTTACTGCAAAGAAGACAATAAGTACTTTCATTTTATACCAACTTTTAATTAATTGAAAATGTACTCATAGATAAGAAAGGTCACCAAAAAACCCGGGTGAAAACAAAAAAAATATTGAAAGATCTGTCTTTATGGTATATTTAAAAGTTGCAGTTTGATCATTTAAATCATGTTAACGTAACGTTAACATGTTTTATATTCAGGAAAGATCATTGATTGAAAGACTAACAACAATTGTCACAATATGGAAATGGGATAAACAAGGAATTCTATAGACTATTAAACTTACACAATTTCAAGAAAAATCGTAGAATTTTATAGGGTGAGGTTTAAGAGTTTCAGATTTTTAGAAAATATTCAGTAAAGGAATGTCCATTGTATTATGAGTCAAGCTTATACAATATGCTATCATTTAATGCCATTTGTTTATAAATGAGGGGTACCAGTAAAAACTGTTAAGCAATTGAAAGAAATATTTTATGTCAATTCGGTCATTATCCGTATGTCTTAAGCCTGTCTTTGACTGCTGACAAAAAATTAGTTCAATAGACAAGTTAGTTTTTTTCAGCAAGATAAATATTCCGCTATGTACCTTTGCTAATAGAGATTTTTGTGTAAGTTTTTGTACCTAAAGAGGTATGGTAGGTCTTGATTTTTATTTCTAGTATGGGTATTCAAGGAGGATATGAATGACCTGTTATTGGAAATTAGATTTGAAAGCTAAACAAGACATATTTTTTTCTAAAATGCAATGATTTATCAAGGAGTTTATGTAACTTAATTGGAAAGATTTAACACCAAGCATAAAACAATAGCAGCAAAAAATAAAAATAAATATAAATAAAAATATATTTGCGTTGACTTTGATTTCACATAATATGTGTAGTTTATGTATCAAAACAATTAATAAGAGAAGTTGTAATGCATGACTAATCGGCATATTGATATTTTTTTTATCAGCGAAATATGTAAATATCTAATTTGTAAAGACAATATCAGGATTAATTTTGAACAACAATTTGTTCTGTTGGAAACTTCGTTTTCACATCAAAATTTATTATTTATATTTTATTGAAAATTAAAAAAAAATTCCTAAAAGTAACTGAAAACCGAACCGTAATTCTATAACGAACAATCCAAAAACAATGACAACGTGGGACAACAAAGAAAAAAAGAAATAACATGAGCACGGCACAGAAAAGAAAATGAAGACACACATATATACAAAAATGAACAACACGGACTCAATAAAAAAAAACAGGTGCACCGGTGGAGTAAGCATCTCCTGCTTCTAATAAGACACCCGTCGTGTTGAACATGTCAACTCCGGTATCAAAGTCAAATCCAGTAGAGGAAAAACAAACTTTAGTGGCAAAGGGAAATATCTGTTGTCATGCGGGAAACAAATATCCCATAGCGGTCCACAAGATAGTGATGTCGACCGTAAAACTTCTGTCGGTGCTTTAGGAATGTTGCCACATAGAAAAGGAAAGTTGACAATTGGAAAAGTAAAGTCATCGCGTTTGTCATATAATATAGATTGAAGTGTATCTCTGTTGTCAATTTAAAAATGAATGTCAAGGAACAAGGCTGATGTAGAAGTATCTGCAGTATTCTAAATTTTGAGCTCTTTTGGATAGAGAAGATGAAGAAAATCACCAAAGAGAGGGTTGTTTAGTGATAAAATATAATCTATATAACAGAAGCTGAAATTGAGGGATTGGGTCAGTTTTTTATATTTGTTTTCAAGAAGACCTTCGATGAATTCAGCTTCATATGAGTGGAGAAACAGATCGGTCAAAAGAGGTGCACATTTTGTACCCATTGGAATTCCGGTATTCTGTTGAAAAACAAGTCCTCCATACTGGACAAATATATTGTCGATCAGAAACTCAAACATTTTAATCACTTTTTCCTGTGTATATTTTTTTTCTGTGATTTTGAATCGTATTTCACAAAGTATGCTTGTTCTCTGCCTACAACAATGTACTTGTATCTTTGTCCGTCGTTCTTGCGACAGAAACATCTATGAATTAAAACTTTCAACCGTGATTTCAAATGTTCGTGAGGAATTTTAGTATAAATCGTGGAGAAGTCAAAAGTTTTAATCCTGTTACAGTGTGACAATGATCTTGATTTTAAGATGTCGAACAGTTCATTAGAGTTTTTTTCTAATATCCACATTTCATTTACACCTCTTCTTGAAAAGCTAGTATCACAGTATTTGTCAAGGCCATCTTTTACGGTTGTAAATTAATGCTTTATTCAGCACAAAAACTGAATCATATCATATGTTTATGAAAAATCATTTCCTTTAATTAAAAAAAAAAAAAAAAAAAAAAAAAAAAAAAAANAAAAAGCATGACAGTACTTAAACTAATATAGGAATATGTGATTTAATGGTTAAATTAAGTCGCTTTTCATAATAATAACAAATTTGTTGTATTTCAAGAGAAATAAACAAAATAGAAAACTTTATATTATTTACTGAAAATAATAAACATTTGCATTTTACGAGTTTGCATCAGCATTTAAGTATAAGTGAACTTTGCATCATAAATGAGCATAACACTTGAAACGTTAATATTATTTTGGCGCCGAACATATTCATATTCTAAAGACATGTTCGATTATAAAGAAATCCATATCTCAATGGACAAATAAATGGAAATTCTAGCAGATGTTCCAATGTACATATTTATGTGTGAAATAGTCTAATATAGCTAAAATATACATTTGAATTCTACTTTAGAATGTCTTTAGTTTGGCTGGTAAATTTAGCTACAAATAAATAGTCCTCGGGCTGTGATTACTATCAATGAAACCCAACTTCCAAACCAGGGCGATTATTGAGTTCTTTTATGTGCCCCCTTGAAAATAAAGTATGTTAGCATGAGTATTACATGTACGCATAGACGGTATATGGCTATTTTATAGGACAACACGTAAAATTCATATTTTCGTTTTTACCTAAACTTAATCTTTTTATCTTTATAATTTCCATAGAACTGTACCGAAATTTGCTTTCAAATGAAAGGTAATTTTATATTCTGTACAATGAATATAATTTTAAACAATTTGCAAATTTGCTATAGTCTGGGGATGCAAAAAATTGTGTCCCCTCCCCACTGCAAAAAGAATGGCAAAAATCCCAATTTTGGGGCTGTAAATGTCTATAAAAAAACAAAAACAAACAAAAACAACAAAAAAAAAACACTGGCGTTATTTATCCAGTTGTTATGCCTAATTTTGTGATGCAATGAAAGTCTGACATAAGGATCGTAAAAATCTAAATAGATATCTATTGATTACCGATGGAATAATGGTCTATGATATTCAAAGAACAAAGCAAATTATTCCAAACACTATTGTTTCAGACTTATTGTTGGCTCACAGATGTTAAATAACTAATAGTTCCGGCATATGCGCATTTCAACAACTAATGTCTTTTCAGTGTAAATCCAATAAAAAATTGGAAATTCATATACATAAATATATGTAAAAGATTAAAAAGAACAAATTATAAACAGGATCAAAACAGAAATGCCCAAATAAGCTACGGATAGAGCCATGCGAGCAGGAGATACTCGTTACTTTTGAAGAGAATTTTGTTCAATTAAGATAAATTTTATGATAAATCTTCTATGAAAAAATGATTCTTCTGAATTTCCTGTCGGTTGATCGACTTCTATGTCACGTATTTTTGCCTATACTTTTTGTGGGTGGGGAATGTTGGTATTTTGCAGGAGAGTGACCACTTCTTGTACATTTATACAATAAAAGACATATTGTTGAAACCAACTTCATCGCCACTAGGAATATCTAGTTGACAAATTTAAATTCAGCTTTGATTTTTTTTTAAATTCTAAAATGTCGAAAACTCTTATTTTTCAGGTATATCGAATCAAAAATTCAATTTTATCCTTCTTTTAACTTTAAAATTGCATATTACGATACATGCAATGCATCTTTTAGAATGAAAGTATGCTTTCGTCATTTGTCTATGTATAGACAGTCAATCTTTTGGGATTTGTAAAGTAAAATTAATTGAATAATCTGCGTATATATCCTCAGGATTTGAAAACCCCATGGTTTATCAATTTCGGGCAAAATATTGAGTTTAAGTCTATAACATATTTTACGAAAGGATATGGAGTAAATGAGACCATAACACATATTATAACTCCAACTGCAATAATTTTGATGAGCTGTATGGCAAATTTAGGAAATCAATTCCCCATCAGCAGCACTTGAACCCAAACAAAGGAAATCAATATCAAAAATGTTTAAAATGGATAAAACCTAGAGAAATCCGAAAAACCAGTAATATCAAATAACTAAATACCGAAGTTACTGTGAATTTATTTTCTGCATATGCGCATTTCGACAACTTATGTCTCTTCAGTGCAGATAAAATCGAAACGTTTGAAAGACCATAAACTCAAAAAATGTTAAAAACTGAGAGAGCACATATAACCAATAAGATCTAAATGTAAATCTAAAATCATCTTTGGACAGAGCTTTGCATGAGGGAGATACTCCTTAGTTTTCAACATAATTTACATAAATTTAGATATTGTAAGGTTCCATGTAGAATCGGCTTTCGGGTCAGCAACGAAGTACTGACTACTGGGCTGGTGAATACCCTCGGGGACTAACAGTCCACCAGCAGAGGCATCGACCGAGTGGTAACAAATAACTAAATACCGAAGTTACTGTGAATTTATNNNGTTCAGCACCGAAGTACTGACTACTGGACTGGAGAATACCCTCGGGGACTAACAGTCCACCAGCAGTGGCATCGACCCAGTGGTAACAAATAACTAAATACCGAAGTTACTGTGAATTTATATAAAGCAAAGGACAAAACTACGATGGAGGGAGTTTATATTTTGATTTTAGAATTTACGTAAATTTAGATACAAATTATATTTAAGAGTATACACATGAAATATTATCTCATGTACAAGTACACCATATCTAAGTAAAGTAGAGAGCATACATCTCTACAACGTTGAATTGTTTTAACAACTGAGTTGGTAAAACAATTTCACGTGGTAGAGATGTATGCTCTTTTTGTATGCTGTACAAAAGAAAACATCGACTTTGTTTGTTCGAATCCGCCATTTTTTCTAATGAAGGCAACACTGACGACGGAGCTATGACAGACCGGAACTGAAAAATTTCCGTTTTTACCGACCACCTTGACGAAAGCAAAGGTGGTCGGCCTGCAAAAGAACCTGGTCAGCAAAGCCAGCTTAAATTGCGAATGGAAAACACTTCAACTCCACACTGCACTTAAAGACAAACTCCTGTATTAAATATTTTCCGAAAGGATATGGAGTAAATGAACACGAGATCACAACACATATGATAACTCCAACTGTAATAGTTTTAATGAGCTGTAGGACCATTTGGGAAATTAATTCCTTATCATTAGCACTAGAACCTAAGCAAAGGAAATCCATATTCAAAATGTTCAAAATCCATAAAACCAACAGCCTGTTAAATACGAAAATCATGATATAAGTCATGCATCATTGTCGTATACGACGCAAATTTTGCATTTTCTAGTTATATGGATGCGAACATAAGCAAAACTAAATCACAATTTTATAGAAAATTTGCTTAAGTAGGGGTTTTGTTTTGGATGAAGTTTGAAGGATGAAGGATCAAATTTTGCAACAAAATTTTTTGACTGATACTTGTTGTAAAGAAGATGTCATGTACTTTCATTTGATCCTCTCTTCTAATGAACATAAACTCCATATACATGAGATGAGGAAAAAAGACAAAGCTGAGGCGAAAACGAAAATATTATTGCATGTTTTTTGTTGATTAATTTGATGAAGTGACAGTGTGGTCATTGAAATAATGTATGCATCATATAAGCATGTTTTACTTTCAAAAAAGTAGATTAAAAGGACTTAAACATTTTTTAAAAATATATGAAACGAAATGCATACGAGTTTCTATAGAGCACTGAACTTAATCAAATTCTAAATAACAATTTCTGTTGGTATTTTATAGGGGCAGTGGTAACGGCTTTTATATACCTAACACTGTCAATTTATTTATTCATTTTTTTCGTAAATGAGAGGTATCAGTCAAGGATTTGGAGTAACTGAAGACAAATGAGGGTTATTTAAGCCCATGGCCAACATGTGTATTAAGCTTCCCTAGTGAAAAGTTCTACAAGTACCTGTGGCTTAAAAACTAATATAGGTATCCAGTCTTAAAAGATTAACATTGACAATGCCTTAATGCCTGTAAATAGCTGAAATCTATTTTCCGTGTAATCCCAAACTTCCCATCTAGACCATCAGTCTTCCTATGTCCCCTCTTCAAAAGAAAGCATGTTAACTTGAACATAACCTGCACGCCAAGACAAAATGGGGCCCCGTATAGTACACCACTTAAAAGTGTAATATTTTCGTTTTCACTTGAAGGAGTAGATCCACGAAAATCGTAGATTGACCCTGCAAAATACATAATATTTTTTGCAGCTTAGATGAATGTTCTTACCTTGAAATTGATTGGGCAACATTCTTTCTGTGACGTCATCAATTGCGTATAACGCACGAAAATATTACGGATTTCAAAAATTACTAAAACTCGGTAGTTTTTATTTTTGTTTATTTTTTTGTAAAATACAAACCTATTAAACCTTTTTTCAGCCACTTTGAGTCATGCGCTGAACGTTTAGTTTTCAACCAAGTCTTAGAGCTGTGGCTATTCCCAACTGAGTGTTCTCTATTATTTTTAATTTTACTGTAGTTGTAATTTATGCAGTTTATGAAGTTTATATCATCCATCAGTCGATAGCATTCCGCATTTATACTCATCCCAGTATTATATTAAGAAAGCACTTGTTGTGCCTTCTTGGCTGCATACTTTGAATGCACTTGAAATATATATATTAGCTGGAAGGGAATTAAGTAATCAAAGAATCATTTCAAAAGAGTGCATTTACTGTTTTTAAATGTGTAAACAGTGACGTGAAATAAGATTATTTTGTTCTGATATTAAAATCTGATGTTGAAATCTACTAAAAGGTTAAAGGTCATGGGTTTTTAACATTTAAATTGACTAAGTCATGCACAAGTCAATTAGTAGTGCAACATCAATTTTGATGTTTTCGAGATTATCAGCTTAAACACTTGAAAAAAATCTACGAGAGCACGCTTTCTCGAAAAACACAGAATTCTACCTTAAAATCTATCCACTTTCAAAACAAGTCAAATTTCAGTCATTAACCGATGTAATGAGGTCTTTTCTAATGCAATTTATGTGTCTTAATATTTCACACAACGCTGTTAAATCAAAACGTTTAATCTGCATGTCACTGAACCATCCCCCAAAAAAAGAAAAAAAAGGAAATTCTTGTACGGAAAAAATGGGCTCTCCAATTTGAATTTCTCTTTCTCTTCAAATTTTCAACAATTTTTAGTAAATTATAATCTGTAGATAGTCATAAAATTGAACACCTCGAAAAAAAAATATAAAATGACAGTGTTTGGTATAAATTTTACGAATATTCTACATAAGTGCCATTTCACACTAATTGCGTTCTAAAAATTAAAAAAAAAATAGTTGCCACTGCGCTCATAAAATACCAACGAAAATTGTTATTTAGAATTTGTTTAAGTTTAGTGCTCTATAAGAACTCGTATGCATTTCGTTTCATATATTTTTTTTTATTTTTTGAGTTTTTTAAGTCCTTGGAGTAACTGAAGACAAAGGAGGGTTATTTAAGCCCATGGTCTACATGGGTAATGTTGCAAAAGAAAAACGTGTTTTTCGACTCTCACAAATGATAAATTTTGAAGAGTTGAAAACGGAAGAAAATATTTATAATGATCATTGAATACACCATGCAAAATTTTATGTATATCGGATCACTGGTTATGCTTTGTGTACTATCTACGTTGATCCTTCACTTTTACCCAGATTACGAGGTCTTTATGTTTTCTCATTTTTGAATGGTGACTATAAGATGGGAAAGACAAAAAAGAACGTTCGTTGTATTTGTAAGGAATTTGTAGGATGTCCATTTATAATACATCTTATTATTTAATGTTTATTCAAGGTTGTCAAACATATAAAGCTGTACATGACGTAAAATGTTTAACTTTACATTGTAAAGAACATATCAGGTAATCCTATTCAGATTTTTGCTTTAACCCTAATGATAGCAATAAAGAAGCTTAACAAAAGTTGACCCTGTTACTAATACGTCATTTCACTAATGTAAAATAGTTGACATTTATGTTTGAAATGAACTTGCCATTTTTTTTCCTTTTCTTGGTTCCGGTACTACAGCTGTATTGGTATTTATTTGCTTAGCCCAAAGTATTGGCAAACTCCGTGATTCGTATCTGCATGCTTATTCACCATGTTGAAGTTATCAGATAAATGTGTAATTTGGTAGCACTGTGAATGAAAATGTGGGGTTTTAGCACAATATTGCCGTTGTTATGACAACATCATGACAGTTGAGAAAATATTAACTTCTGTACTGAGTTAATTCATTACTACACATTTCATCTTTTTTTTTTAGTAAATCAGCATGCAGGTTCTTTGGAATAATAGTTACGAAATGTCATCAAACTAAAGAGTTTAACACTTTTTTGGGTTGAAAAAAACAGCAGTTACTATGGCAACGATAGGAACGGCGATATAAAGATTTTTCATTTATGTTGAAAGTAGTGCAAATACATTATATATGCTAATACATTGGATTGGTGTAATGCTTAAGAAAAAATAAATATAACAGAAGGGGAAAAAAGATGTTGCCATAGCAACATGTGCTCATCATGGGAACTAATATCATTTTTATTGAAATTATAGTGTTTTTCTATTAACCACACATATACTTTTAAGATCTGAAATTAGGCCAATTTTCGCCTTTCATACGTTAATATTCTATAAATAACAAATACCTTTTTGTCTCCAATGCACATCGAATCAAAACATTTGGTAAATCCATATACCAATATGTGTGTAAAAGGTCATAGAGAGCAAATTGCCAATAGTATATAAATAGCAAAACAAAATCACCCAAGGACAGGGCAAAAGACAAAATGCTCCATTCTAACATATAAAAGCTCTACTTTTCCATTTTATTTGCCTTCAAAACTACAGAATTATGATTTGTATGAAATCTGACATATTTTAATCATAACGTACACAGATATACCTGCACAATTACAAATAATATCATGCCTTTGATCGTGTTGGCAATTATCAATAAAATTTTCGAATTTTCAGTATTTCCAGATTAATAAGAAAACAAAATTATGCATCAGATGAGATGAAATAAAGTTCAATTAGAATTTTTTGGGATCATATTTTCATTTACATTGAATTATTCACGAAACGATCTTTTATATTCAAGAAAAAAGCAACTTAAATTGTTCCCAAAATACAAAAATGCCCTTTTAATGTAAAAAGTAAGCTTGTAATAGGGCAATGTTTAGTTCAAAAATACATAAAAACTAAGTTTTGTGTGTTGATTTTTCCTATTAAGAAATAATTGCAACTAATCTTTTCAAGTAAGTCGTTTTAACTTGAAAAAAATAATGATGTTGATAATGGTATCAATGAAGAATGGCAGTTCTAGAATTTTATAGAGCTATGTGATTCTATGACATATGTCATTATATTGCAGATATCGTAACAATGTTATACAGATATCCTTAAAGAATGTAACTTTAATTATAATTACCAAGTTTTGAAGAGATTATCAGTTTTTATGCATTTCCAGCCATCAAAAGTATATAAGTTATTCCTAAAATATACTATAAACAATAGTTATTTACTGTATCCTGTTTAAAAATGCACATTTTTTCATGAAAAAAGTGCTATAATTCATTTTAGTGTGATTTTTTTCAGGACTTCTACATGCAAAAGTACAATTTAGCCAGGGTTTTGTGGGATGTGTTAAGTGTTCTCTCTTTTTTTTTTTTTTACATCGTTTGCCCAGTAACTTCGGTATTTAGTTATTTGCATCGAACTGAAAACTTCTAGTACATTTATACAGTGCATAACATGACTTACTGACGTATAAATTAGATCGCAATCTGAAATATAAACGCGTCATAATTGACAAATTTAATAATATAACTTTCAATTTTGTAAAATTCTTAAATGCAAGAAATCCCAATTTTTCACGCAAATTGGACCAAGCATCGAATGTATCCATGTCTTGACGTTGAATTGAATATAACGATATATTTTTGTATCATTATTGTATCCTTAGCAATGAAAGAAAAACATCAGTATCTGTTGTTCATAACTATGCAAAGACAGACACTCTTAAAAAATATTACTAAGTATTACTTAATTTTAGTATTTTCTTAATTATCATAAATATTTCTCCTGGTAATTTCAGTTTTCAGTCTGGCAAGTAACTGCTAGTAATGCTTAGTAATAGTCAGTAATTAATTACTTAGTATTTTCATTACTTAGGGATAGATTACTTGATGAATTAAGTAAATGAATAACTTGAATCTGAGTAATAAAAAAATCACACAATTACTTGGAAATAAGTAATGTCAAATAATACATTCACTTATGTATAAGCAAATAATTAACCAGAAACAAGTAATCCTATGCCCAATTAGATCTAGTAGATAAGTAATTGCAATTAAAACAAGTACTAGCAGATAAGAAATTGCAGGTAAAATAATTACCACCAGCTAAGTAATTCCTAGTACAAGGATTACTAGAAAATCAGTAATTCTAGGTAAAATTATTACTTGTAGATCAATTATCCCAAGTAAAACAAGTATTCGAAGATAAGTAATTGCAAGAAAAATATTATCAGCAACAAAGTAATTCCTAGTACAAGCATTACTAGAAAATAAGTAATTATTGGTAAAACAATTAC
Organism: Modiolus philippinarum; assembly: GCA_002080025.1. Classification (NCBI taxonomy): domain Eukaryota; kingdom Metazoa; phylum Mollusca; class Bivalvia; order Mytilida; family Modiolidae; genus Modiolus; species Modiolus philippinarum. The sequence goes on along the minus strand of MJUU01035591.1, from coordinate 135,138 downwards.
CTGATTATCAATTATTCAATGCAAAACATGTACCCATTGTACATAATTGCAAGTACAATAATTACAAGCAACTTTATTATTCCAAGTACAAGAATCGCCCATAGTTAAATGATTCCAAGTAAAACAAGTACTAGTAGATGAAAAATTCCAGCAAGTCAAACTAAAATAATTACCAGTAGATGAATAATTCAAAGTAAAGCTATCACCAGTGGCTATGTTTAACCCAACAGCATATTTTTACAGACAATTCACTGGGCAAAAATAACCAACTTCCTATTTTTCAATGATAGGGAACAAAATGCATGCTATAATATTTAAGGATATGTCATCTTGAACTTGGTTTGTTTCATGCAACCAAAGTATACACAAATTGCATGCACAACAGTCCACATGTATCAACATTTGCTTGGGCCTTGGAGTTGCAACATTTTTTTTTCCATTTTCGTGTTCACAGGCTATGTATTCAGCAATACCTGCACCGAACCTTTTTCCCGATGATGCGCTACATGTACATTATTTTCCTCCTAAAACCGGCCCCTCTGAATTCCGAATTCCGGCCATACAGATCGGTCCCAAACGTATATTTTTTCTTCTATAATTCAACTCTGAAAATCGACCGATTTTTTTCGCAGGCAATAAGATCGACCAAATCTATTCAACAAGTCACATTTCTCTTGTCATCCTCATTGATCAATAACTGCATTTAAAAAGTTTAGTCAAAATTCGGTTGAAATTTACCAGAATGCAGGAAAATATACTGAAATAATTAACTCACAGCCCGCACTGACCTTACAGATCATGTGTCACACTTCCTGTATGAGCGCTCGGATAGAACAGGCAGGATTTCGGAACCTCTGAAAACCGGAACCTCTTAAGATCGGCCAATTTCCTTTGTCCCAACAGAGGCCTGTTTTAGGAGGTTCCAGTGTACTTAACTTGCGCATGAAACAGTATTTGATCTCCTGTCCCGTCCATTTTGCCTTAAAGAGACAGGAAACAATTAGATTGAGCGTTTTGAATTAGCGTAACTTTTGCATTAAATGGTGTCTGTTACCTTAAAGTTACTATGGAAATTTTGTTTAATATTAGTATTTCATTTGCTAATGATTTAAATAAGAATTTTCATAGTTATACATAAGTACTCAATTTACTGAAAATTTGTTGTCAATTTACTGAAAATGTGTAGTGAAAATTACTTAGAATGTTGAAAGAAAAAAAGTAATAAGTATTTAAAACATTCAAAAGCGACAATTTTTTTTTGGTAGAAATTCAAGTAATTGGCAAGAACACTAGTAAATCTAAGTAATTATATGTAATAATAAGTTGAACATTAATGAAAACAATACTTAAATTAAGTAAATCGTTTTTACTAAGTAATTTTTTTTTTGTGAGTTTAAGGTAAGATTTTGTTTGGGTAGAAATGTAGAGTCTCATTTTACACTCCTTGTCTTTTTAAATAGTGCCTTAGGCAACTAATGCATGGCTCAGAACATATAATTGGCTGCAATAATATATCTGCAAATATTTTTTCAGATTTGACATACAGTACTGTGCAACGTAGCCCTTACCGTTTGACGAACGCGAAACGGATTGCTGACGTGACGTGAACGGATCGCTGACGGGAACGTGACGGGACGGGACGGGACGAATCGTTTCACGTCCATAACAGTTCACGTCCAGGTACTCGTCAATTGACGAGAGAGGACTCGTCATTTAATGATATGCAAAATAATCAATAGATTAATAGATAATTGAAATTTTCCAATGAAACGAAACGTATTCGATCGTGATAAAGTTTTTATACTAAATTTACATTGACAGTGACTGCGAACAGTCAAATACTTTTATTTGATTTATAAAAAGAATATATTAATTAAAAATCAATAGTTGAATTTCCTTTATTTTGTAGGAACTACACGAAAACAAAGAAAATGATAATATCGATCAATTTTAATCAAAAAATCATTTTTGTCTTTGCAAATGGACTGGTCAGAAGGAAACTTTCCTTTGACAAATTATTTTGTTCAAAATCCCATAAAATGTGATAAAAATAACTTACGAATCATCATTTTAGTCGTTACATATACAACGGTCAGTGCAAAACTTTCCTTTTACACATTATTTTATTAAAAACTCCATTAAAATGAAAAAAATGTGATAAAAAATTACTTAGGAATCTTTATTTTAGTCATTACATATACACCGGTCAGTGCGAAACTTTCCTTTTACACATTATTTTGCTAAAAATTCCATGAAAATGAAAAAATGTGATAAAAATTACTAATGAATCTTTATTTTAGTCATTTCATATACACCGGTCAGTGCGAAACTTTCCTTTTACACATTATTTTGCTAAAAATTCCATGAAAATGACAAAAATGTGATAAAAAATTACTTCTGAATCTTTATTTTAGTCCTTACATATGTACCGGTCAGTGCAAAACTTTCCTTTTACACATTATTTTGTTAAAAATTCCATGAAAATGAAAAAAATGTGATAAAAAATTACTGATGAATCTTTATTTTAGTCCTTACATACATACCAGTCAGTGCAAAACTCTCCTTTTACACATTATTTTGCTAAAAATTCCATGAAAATGAAAAAATGTGATAAAAAGTTACTTATGAATCTTCATTTTAGTCCTTACATATATACCGGTCAGTGCGAAACTTTCCTTTTACACATTATTTTCTTACAAATTTCATTAAAATGAAAAAATGTGATAAAAAATTACTTGTGAACCTTTTTTTTAGTCATTACATATACACCGGTCAGTGCGAAACTATCCTTTTACACATTATTTTGCTGAAAATTCCATGAAAATGAAAAAATGTGATAAAAATTACTAATGAATCTTTATTTTAGTCATTACAGATACACCGGTCAGTGCGAAACTTTCCTTTTACACATTTTTTTTTCTAAAAATTCCATGAAAATGAAAAAATGTGATAAAAAATTACTTATGAATCTTTATTTTAGTCATCACAGATACACCGGTCAGTGCGAAACTTTCCTTTTACACATTTTTTTTTTTTTAAATTCCATGAAAATGAAAAAATGTGATAAAAAATTACTTATGAATCTTTATTTTAGTCGTTACATATATACCGGTCAGTGCAAAACTCTCCTTTTACACATTATTTTGCTGAAAATTCCATGAAAATGGAAAAATGTGATAAAAAATTACTTATGAATCTTTATTTTAGTCCTAACATATATACTGGTCAGTGCGAAACTTTCCTTTTACACATTTATTTGCTAAAAATTCCATAAAAATGAAAAAATGTGATAAAAAATTGCTTATGAATCTTTCTTTTAGTCCTTACATATATACCGGTCAGTGCGAAACTTTCCTTTGACACTTTATTTTGCTAAAAATTCCATGACAATGAAACAATCTGATAAAAATTACTAATGAATCTTTATTTTAGTCATTACAAATACACCGGTCAGTGCGAAACTTTCCTTTTACACATTTTTTTGCAAAAAATTCCATGAAAATGAAACAAAAATGTTATAAAAATTACTTATGAATCTACAAATACACCAGTCAGTGCGAAACTTTCCTTTTACACATTATTTTGCTAAAAATTCCATGAAAATAAAAAAAATGTGATAAAAAATTACTTATGAATCTTTATTTTAATCCTTACATATATACCGGTCAGTGCGAAACTTTCCTTTTACACATTATTTTGCTAAAAATTCTATGAAAATGAAAAAATGTGATAAAAATTACTAATGAAGCTTTATTTTAGTCATTTCATATACACTGGTCAGTGCGAGACTTTCCTTTTACACATTATTTTGCTAAATATTCCATGAAAATGAAAAAATGTGATAAAAAAATTACTTATGAATCTTTATTTTAGTCCTTACATTAATACTGTTCAGTGTGAAATTTTCCTTTTACACATTATTTTGCTAAAAATTCCATGAAAATGAAATAATGTGATAAAAAATTACTTATGAATCGTTATTTAAGTCCTTACATATACACCAGTCAATGCGAAACTTTCCTTTTACACATTATTTTGTTACAAATTCCATGAAAATGAAAGAATGTAATAAAAAATTGCTTATGAATCTATATTTTAGTCCTTACATATATATTGGTCAGTGCGAAACTTTCCTTTTACACATTATTTTGCTAAAAATTCTATGAAAATGAAAGAATGTGATAAAAAATTGCTTATGAATCTTTATTTTAGTCCTTACATATATACCGGTCAGTGCGAAACTTTCCTTTTACACATTATTTTGCTAAAAATTCTATGAAAATGAAAAAATGTGATAAAAGATCACTTACAAATGTTCATTTTAGTCATGACATTTACATCGGTCAGTGCGAATCTTTCCTTTTGCAAAGTATTTTGTTCAACATTCCATGATAATGAAAGATCACTTAGGAATTTTTTATTTTAGTTATAACAAATGCACTGTTAAGCACAAAACTTTTCTTTTATACATTATTTTGTTCAAAATTCCTTTAAAATGAACAATTTTGGTAAAAAAAAACAACAATAAACCTTCATTTGAGTCATTGCAAATCTCCCAGTCAGTGCAAAACTTTTCCTTTACACATTGGTGTTTTTAATTCCAATATAACTAAATTACTTATGAATCGTTATTTAAGTCCTTACATATACACCAGTCAATGCGAAACTTTCCTTTTACACATTATTTTGTTACAAATTCCATGAAAATGAAAGAATGTGATAAAAAATTGCTTATGAATCTATATTTTAGTCCTTACATATATATCGGTCAGTGCGAAACTTTCCTTTTACACATTATTTTGCTAAAAATTCTATGAAAATGAAAGAATGTGATAAAAAATTGCTTATGAATCTTTATTTTAGTCCTTACATATATACCGGTCAGTGCGAAACTTTCCTTTTACACATTATTTTGCTAAAAATTCTATGAAAATGAAGAAATGTGATAAAAGATCACTTACAAATGTTCATTTTAGTCATGACATTTACATCGGTCAGTGCGAATCTTTCCTTTTGCAAAGTATTTTGTTCAACATTCCATGATAATGAAAGATCACTTAGGAATTTTTTATTTTAGTTATAACAAATGCACTGTTAAGCACAAAACTTTTCTTTTATACATTATTTTGTTCAAAATTCCTTTAAAATGAACAATTTTGGTAAAAAAAAAAACAACAATAAACCTTCATTTGAGTCATTGCAAATCTCCCAGTCAGTGCAAAACTTTTCCTTTACACATTGGTGTTTTAAATTCCAATATAACTAAATATAAATAATTTAAAACTGACTTGTGAAACTTTAAGCCATACAAATGCACCGGTCAGAGCGAAATTTTCCCTTTACACATTATTTTGTTTATAACTCCTTAAAAATGGAAAAATTTTGATGAATAACACCCGTCAATGCAGCAGTTCCTTTCGAACTTTATTTTATTAAACACTCCATGAAAATGAAAAAAATATGATAATCAATTATTTATTAATAGCTGGGACTAATATTAGTCCAAGTTAATAGTAAAAAGATTGATCTGTTGCGATGTTGTACCGATCGTGTATGCACTGGGTGAAACGAATCTTTATTTCGTAAAATCTTTAACACAAGATATCACGTGACGCTGGACGCGAGTTGGACGAATGTGGTTCACGTCACCCGTCACGTTTCGCGTCAATTGACAGGTTGGACGAATATCAAGTCGTCACGTTAATTGACTGATCGCTGACTGACCGCTGACTGCTCCCTGACGAACGGATGACGGGTGACTGATCGTTTTTTCTGTAAGGGCTACGTTGCACAGTACTGTATATAGTGATTTAAGAGGAATTTTGGATAAATGTGAAATGCCAAAAATTTCGCATTTTCGTTAATTTTTGGCAAAGTATTAAGTTTTAGTTGACAAACGGGTGCTAATAAACCAAGTCTTGATATAACTCATGCAGTGTTAATTTATATAATACACATTTCATGAGTTCCGTTACATTTTTGCGAAAATAGAATAAAAAAAAATCCATTTTAGGGAAAAAATAATTGGGGTTTTTGTAAGATTTATGGATAAAGGAAGTTTATATTAATTAAATATTGCTGTAATTTGTGCTAATTGTACTTTCATTTTAAACAAACTGATTATTTAAATTTCCCACAGATAAAATGAGTCAAATAACAAAGTACCGAAGTTACTCTAAATTTTGTTTTTGCATATGCGCATTTCGACAACTTTTGTCTCTTCAGTGCAGATAAAATCTAAACATAAGACGTCATAAACCGAAATACGTGTAAAAATAATGATAAAACTGAGGTGAAAACGAAAATATTGAATATTCCAGTTTTTTTAAAGGTGTGTTTAAATGTTCTAGTTTTGTTATTTAAATCATTTTAACATGTTTTTATTCAGGAAAGAAAATTGAAAGACTAAAACACAGTTGTCAGAATATCGAAATGATATGCACAAGGGGTTCTATAGACCATTGACCTTAAATAATTTAAAGAAAAAGAATTTATAATTCTAGTCAGAATTTTATCGGGGTAGCGGTAAGATTTATGGGTTGTTAGAATATATTTTAATAAATAAATTTCTCATATGAGGATTCTGTGTAAAGCTAAAACCACAGGCTATGTTACAATACCAATTTATTAAAACTGGAGGTAACAGTCAACATTTTGAAGCAATTTAAAGAAATACTTTAGAGAAAACAAAATTTTTCAGATTTTTGTTTGGGTGTGTCCAAAATGAAGGCCTATTCCACTAATTTATGCAGTTGATGCAATTCAGTTTATTCAATTTTTAGGAGGATTGTATTCGCACTTAGAAAAGTTTGTTGGGATGGGACATTGGGTTGAACGATGTTTTTTTTTTTTTGTTTGTTTTTTTTTACCCTATTGACTATTCTTTTTCATGAACAAAAAAAAACAGAAGTTACATTGAATTTTAGTTTTTGATATATGGTCATTTTGACAAATTATGTGTCTTCAGTGCAGATCAATAACATCTGTGTATTTATCCGAAGTTAAAGTAAATTTCCAAAATTTACCGTTTTTATGCAACTTTGTCGGGCAAAGGATGACAGTGATTGTAAGAGCACTTTGGGAGTTTAATTGATGTTTGTTGACAATCCCGCACCCATGACCAAGAAAGACATGGATGTAGCGTTGCTCGACAATAAGCAAAGAATTCCGCTTAAACTGGTGCTAGGGGCCGTCTTGAACTTACTATGAGGTATGAGTAAAGCTCATTGTTGAAGGCCTCATGGTGACTTCAAGATGAAGAACAACAATAAAAGCGTTGTTCCTTTGCTTGTTTTTTACCATGTATTTGTAGAGACTTTGTCTCATGTGCATTTACTCCATATCCTTTTATTCACCATTTGCGATAAAAAAATTAAATTTTTACTCTCTATAGTTGATAAAATATGGTAATGAAGGGGATATTGTGGTGTAATTTATAAATATTGTTACAAAAGCACTAAATGTTTTTGATATCGTACACCAAAATATGTCTACTTCAATATTTCCTTGTTTTTCAGCTCGCCTTACATTTTTGAGACAACATTAGCGATTACTGTAACATTAAGTCCCACGTGTGTTATCTTTCCTTCCCCTTAATTATGCAAATTACTTGGATTTCTACCCTGCTCTTTGGGTCAGGTGAGGATAAAATGGAGACTTGTTAGGAATTTTCCTATTTTTATTTCTTTACTCATCTTTATTTAAGCCTTTAGAAACATGTTGCTTGATTTCATATAGCTCTTACAGCCACTGACGTTTAAGTTGTTAATTGGGCCTAAATTTAACTTCTTCAAAATAGTTTTTTTTTCATTGGATGTTAGTAGAATTTGTCAATTTTGAATCTCCTTGAGTTAAGTTTTTCAGTATTTTGTCAATGCATGTAGTGAAAAAGTACCTTTTGAAAGGTAAAAAGTTACAAAATTGTACGTTTTACTCTCGAGCATTTCTCCACACTTATAATTTAAACAACATATCATCATTAGCAAGTGACATCACAAATACTGCCTTCTACCAGCAAGGTTAAAGTTTATTTTTTTTATTCTAATAAATTGCCCTCAGGGCAAGGCCAAAGTCTAAATATCTACAAATATGGTGTCTCTTTGAAGCTCCCATCTATGCAAGTCATATATCAAATACTTGCATTGACCCCCCTTAAGCTTTATCTTGGAAGAAGATCACTGTTTTTTTTATTGCTGCCGGGGTTAAGTCAAGGTTTTATTGCCTACAAGTCTGGTACCCCTAAAAGGCTCTGCTTATACGCAAGTCATGTACGAAATGAGAACATAACAGCACTTAATGACTAGCTTCTGGAAGCAAGGTTAAAGTTTTTAGTAATAATTGCCCTCATGACAAATTCGAAGCAAAATGTCTACAATTAAAGCTCTCATAACACGGAAGTCACATATCATATATCCACACCCTAGCTTTAATGATCTCAATTCCAATAGCAAGGTTAACATTTTACTGACGAAGAAGATGCTGTCGTCGAGAGTTTGACAATATCTCTCCAAACATTGGTTCCTGCAAGCTAAAAAAAACAGTAAAGGGAACCACTCAAGAACAAAAGCTATCTTTTCTTCAACGACACTCACATAACAAACTGCTTGTAGTCCATGGGCTGGAATAACGCCCCGTACATCCCCCCACTCCCAAACGCACCCATTTTTAGGTCCGCTTACATCCCCTCTTTAAATTAATACATGTTAACACGAACATAACCCGCACCCACTGGTGCAACAGGGCATATTTTAGACCCTCCTACCGAAATTTTAGTAAATTTCGTTTTTCGTGGACTTCAAGTTTTTCTTTTTCTATTGCTTCAAAATGTTTACTAAATGCTTCCAGTTAAAAAAAAAACAATCTATCAAATGATTGCTTATTGTTTGAGCTTTACAAAGAACAAGTTTTTATTTTACAATTCCTATGCCCAATACGTTTGATAGCTCCATTAAACGTACCCCTATCCCTATGAAATATTGACGAACATTTTCATTCAAATTGGTAAGTTTGATGGTCTAAAGAACCGAAATGCATCTAGATTCCCAATTCTGAAAATTGTTTTTAGTTTGTCATTCTATTTTCTTGAATATAAAACATTTTTACATGATCTTAACTTATTTTTAATAACCAAAGTTTTATTTTCAAATAGACCAAATAAATGGAACTTTGAATATTTCCGATTTTTACTATGTTTTGTCGGTCTTTTGCCTGCTATTACTTTTTAGTTAACAAATATCATTTAAAGTGGGTATCGAATGAAAACTTATTATATTTATTTTACTATTTCTTGTAATGGCCATTCTTATGTAATGTAAACATCATACATCAATAAAACTTACCCCTACACGAACAAATTCACTGTACAATTGTCAATTTTTTGTCTATGTTCGCATAAAAATAACCAGAGCACGCAAACTGTGTGTTGTATATGACAATTTTGCATTAATTATGCAATGATTTCGTATTTTAACAGCCATTTGTTGACTTAAACTTAATATTTTGCCTGAAATAGATGAAACATGGGAATCTTCAGCATTTCAGATTTTTCCAAAGTTCACTGATAAATCGCTAAATATATGTCAAATCTGGAGGATATATCTGCAGACAGACCAATTAAATGTTCTAAGCGATACATTAGTTGTCTTATAACATTGCTAAGAAAAACAAAAAAATGTTTGATGTGACTCTAAATCCCTAAAATTTTACCCCTACCCCAACAATTTTCTTGATAATTGTCAATTTATTTTGACATAAACTCAATATTTGGCCAAAACTGAAGAACAACGATAATTTTCAACATTTTAGATTTGTTCAGACTTCATTGTTTAATCGTAATATATGTCAAATATGGAGGATTTATCTTCAGATATGCCATTTAATTGATCTAAGGAAAACATGAGTTGTCTTAAAACATTGTCTTGAAAATAAAGGAGTGTTTAATGTGACTTTAAATACCGAAAATCCTACCCCTACCCCCAACAAATTTTCCCTAAAATAAAGGTTTTTTTTTGTCTATATTTGCATAAAAAATAACCAAAACTGGCAAAACGTGCATATCATATAACAAAGTTGCATAAATTATATCACGATTTTTCATTTTAAGCCCCAATTGTCAGCTTGAACTCAATACTTTGTACAGAATTGATGAAAAATGGGAATTTTCATCATTTCAGAATTGTCCAAAATTCACTTTTATAAATTGTAACATGTGGCAAATCTGAAGGATTTATCTACCAGATATGCCCATTCATTGTTCTAACCGATATATGAGTTGTCTGAAAACAATTTTTAGAAGAACATGGAATGTTCAATGCTACTCTAAATACAGAAAATTTTACCCCTGCCCAAAGAATATGATGCTTAAAAATCCCCAGAATACGCCTATATATACATATATATGAACAAATCATACCACTGTTTTACTTTCTTTATAATTATTCATTAAATATATCGCAATATGAAATTTTAGCGCCGAAATATGGCTAAAATGTACTTTTTGGAAGATTTTCGTGAAGAATGGGAATTTCCTGCTTTTCGGAATTTTACATAATTTAAGTTGAAGTGTTGTATAACTGCCCATAAACCACGCACATGATCTTATTTGTGATAAATGGGAGTCTCTGTGTATTTTGGTGTTTGAAATGATATGTTATTGGACCTTTATACAATGTTTAAGCTTTTCAAGCTGAATAAAATGAAATGAATTGTGTTGATAATTTGTTGGAAGGGGTAATTGTAATTTATGAGACCGTAGTTTAATCTAAAATGTTTAAAGGCATATTTTCTAATGGCTTAGATATAATGAAAGGATATTTAATCAACATTTTCAAGCTATATATCAATTGTATGAAGCAGTCGCATCTCAAAGTCAAAACAGCAGAAATTCTGAGAAACTGAAACTTCCCACTTTGCATACAATTTCGAGCAGAAGGGTGAAATAGAGACCTCTTGAACAGTTTCAATCTACTTACATGGTTTTCTGCATGTCAGCTATAGTGAAATACATACTAGAATTTCAATGTAACATATTTTTTTAATCGTTTCAGGTCTGAATATTTCATATTTTCCCTTAATTTTAAGGTGGAGGGGTGCTGACATTTCGAAACCTACAATATGTCTGAAACTTAAATGTGTGCACACGATTTGTTGCTAACATATCATAAATCATTATTACATCAGCAATTATTCAATTTTTATTCAGATTTTACGACCATAAAGTCACAATGTCGAAATTGTGAAGAAATCTAAATTTCCGAACATTCCCATTTAAAAAAAATCCTCCTGAAAGTCAAAATTTTATTGACTTCAATTGTCTTATTTTCCATCATGGTACAACTGATAAGTTTGGCATTAAAATAGATGAAATGACGAGGGTTGTTTGTCTGAAAGGAATTGACAGCCTTAAATCGTCTTTTTCGCATTTTTTTTAGGGGGAGAGGTAAAATGGCGTAAAGTACCCAAACTTGAGTTCATTGTAAAGGATAACAAATTAGTTTTAATTAAGTACCAAGTATCAGTACATATTACTTATCATTAAACAATTATTGAGATTAAAAGATGAAACTTAGATTAAAGCAAAAATACAAGAATTTTTCGTCTATTGCGTATAGGTTATGTTCGTGTTAACAAGTTTTATTTTGAAAAGGGGATAAAGGACTGAAAAATTCCGTCTACATTGGAAGTGAGGGATGCACGGAAAGTGATTACAGCCAATTGGCAAATGGAACTTTTGCTTGATGAAGATCACTTGAAAAGCTTAGAAAAAGAGAACATGAGAAATATCCATCCAAGTCACGCATTTATGCTAATGCATGTAGTCAGCATTATCAAAAATTTGTCTACATATCAAATCAATTTCAGGTCAATATGGTGGTCAACAGGAAATACATAACCAAATTTGTTCGACCATTTACTTTCCCATACCTCTCTTTAGTGGCCATGTGTGATCACATGTGGAACCAGGATACTTATATATCCCAAAATTAGAATTTTATTCTGGGACATTTATTACAAAACATACAACAGGCAAAAAAGTAGCTACTTCTGGTTATCAAATGTACAACCTACAACTTCCTGCTCTTGTGAAGTAAAATCCGTTTACAGTCACACTACTCTACTATTGTGATTTCAAATAATATTTCAAATGACGAAAATCAAATTTTGAATGACACAGCACATAAGACAAAGTCCGGACAGGGTCAAAGAGACATTTAACTATGAAAGCTGATGGGGTATTTTGATATTGAAGCTGCAAAAGCTGTAAGATGTAAGTCTATTCCTAGTACTCAAGGACTCAATAATTACAGCTTACAACAATGATACTCATCTTTCCCTACTAGCAACATGTACTTTACAGCCTACCTGATAAGACAATTAGTGTTAATACTCTTGAAGACCAAGGGGCAGGTAACTCTTGTCCTATTTATCTCGAGAAAAAGCCTTGTCATGACATTTGAAAATCATATGCAACAACAAACTGCAATGATACTATAAGACTCAAGAAACAAAAAAAACAAAAGATACCTATAAGTGTGGTGTTCTAAATAAGCTATATTATATTTAAGGACGTTTTATTAATATAAATCTGACAAAAATATCATTCAGAAAAACGAAATACTAAACCACTTTTTGTAACCATTGCAACCATCCTTGTGGCCTGAAGGTATAACTAAACGTATTATTTATAATTATTGTGATGATAAATTATAAGAAAGAGATAATAACTGTGTCAAATCATAAAATGTTACTTTTATTAGACCTTTTTGCATCGAATGTGTATATAGAAACGTTTACGTATAAGCGTATACGTATTTATATTTAACCCATTCTGGGTATTTTGATCCCAAAAATTTTTTATACATAGAAATTAATGCAGTTAGAGTTAACATATGTGTTATGGTCTCATGTTCATTTACTCCATATCCTTTCGTAAAATATTTAATACAGGAGTTTGTCTTTTATTGCAGTGTGGAGTTGGTAAAACAATTCCCCGCGGTAGAGATGTATGCTTTTTATTTTTCTTAGATATGGTGCACTTGTACATGAGATAATATCTCATGTGTACACTTTGTTCAATTACTAATAACTAAATTTATGTAAATTCTAAAACCGAAGGATTAACTCCCTCCATCGTAGTTTTGTCCTTAGCTGTATTTGATATTACTGATTATTCGGATGTCGTTTGGTTTTATGCATTTTATATATTTTTCGAAATTATGGATTTCCTTTGTTTGGGTTCTAGTGCTGCTGAAGAGGAATAGATTTCCGAAATGGCCATACAGCTCATTGAAATTAATGCAGTTTGAGTTAACATATGTGTTATGGTCTCATGTTCATTTAGTCCATATCCTTTCTTTAGATAGTAAAATTTTTTACAACGGAATGATTGACAACATTTGAAATGCAAGGATTTAGTACAAGAAATCAAAACAACAGTTTTTGCACTTTGTCCACTGAGTTGTGTAGATAGGTAGACCAAAAGAGTTTGAGTATTTTGAGGGAATAAACACACGGGCATGGTAGCAGAAATGATTATTTTGTTTATATATTGGGGTGTGGGTCCATTTACAATCCAGGGCTTTCAACTAGTCAATATGAAAAGAAAGGAAATGGAGTAAATGTCAAGGAGACAACATCCCATATCCAGGTTAAAACGACCAAAAACAAAACATCTAGGGGTCACCATATGATCTTCAACACAGTGAGGAACCTCACACCATATAGTAAGCCCTAAATGACCCCGAAAAGGTAAAAAAGTGAATAAATCAATGGACACAAAAAACCACACCTAATAACCCAAATATCAAGAAACTAAAATTTTATAAGAAGACAAAGACAAGCCAATGACCAACATCTTCCTGACTTGGGACAGTCGGTAAAAATCAAACTAGAAAAAAGTCTAACTTATCAAGAGTATCCTGACAATGAAGTACATAAAACGTGAAGACAATACACACAGGTACTGTCCGGACAAATGCTCGCAGTTACTGACAGCTAGCTAAGGACATAATTTCCGTTGACTATGATATGAAGCCTTCGCACATATGAAATTTCAATTGAAATACTTCTAAATATGTTTGGTATAACAAAATCATCAATTATGAAAGAAGAACATGATATTGTGTAATGCCAAATACTGCCAATATGAAAAATTGTTTAAATTTAGATATGGTGTAAAGCATTTCGGAGATGATCAATATTTTTGTCAAAAAAAACCAAAAGTAAAGATTTAACAACAATGCTGCATTTATATCTATATGAATAAGTTTGTTCAACGGATTAATAAGTTTGGAAGGAAAATTTTTGAATTTATGCGCTTTGTAAATGATATTTCCATAGACGTTTGGATGTGAAATGCCCTGATGTATAAGAGCCCTGCATGTAGAACCAATTTTTTTTAATAAGTCAATGTATCTATAAGAAAATATAGAGAATGTTTTTATCAACTTATGATATCTAAACCCTTGATGCAGAAGTTTTTCAGTGAGACAAAGATTTCGGTCGTTGAAGTCAGAAACATTACTACATACTCGTGCATATCGAACAAGTTGTGAAATGTAGACCCAGTGCGACAGTGTTTTACCAGCGGACTAGGCTCCTTGAGCTAGCCGGCAGTTTAGTGGCGAGCACTCTTTGACCCATCTTTCAAAATTACGTTTTGTTCCCCCATTTTTCTTTTCTAGATTGTGGTCATGGAGTTAGTAGTCTACCTGTATGGGTTTTATTCGTATGTTTATTATACAATAAAAACGGGACAGAGAAAGGGGAGGTTTGGGTACCCATAAACCGGTTTAACCCTACCGCTGGCTTTTGCTAGTGCCGGTAACAAGTCCGGCTGTCCCGAGTTCCTATCGTTGTTTATGTTTGTCTTTTGTTTTTTTATTGTGGTTTTTTTTTTTTTTCTTGTGCAGTTCCTATTTACTTTCTTGCCTGTGGCTATGTTTTTCGGCCATTGTAGGTGTTTCCTGTTATCTTTTTTATTCCAGTAAGAAGGGGCTAACGGAACATCGCCGTCTAGATGGGGGAAACTGACTATAGGGAAAGAGAAATCATCCCTTTTATCATAAACCTAAGTGTTTAACTTTTCTTCTTTTTGAAATGCCAGCTTTTGTTTTTGAGTGAACGACTAATATCTGAAACATATTATACCTGATCTTTCTAAACAGACTTATGTGCCAAGTGTGTATACGTTTATCTTTCAATATTCCAGCTTTGCAAAGGCGTGACATATAATTTGAATTTTTTCTCTATTGATTTGTTTAAAGGCAAGTTTAAAAATGGACAAACAATCAAAACAAAATAAATACAGACAAAATGGTTATACCAAATAATTAATGAGGTCAGAAAATGAGCCTATGATCTCAATTCAAGTAAAAAACAACGGCAGTGGAATACCGAAGGAACAAGCAAAAGATTACACAAATCAAAGTCCAGAGACAAGGCAAAAGCAAGGACACAAAAAGACGGAAGACCAAAGACACCACATGCCCACAAAACACACGAACATTACATATACAACACAAAAAACTAAATCACTAACAGTGTGAACTCTCAATAAACAAGAGTGACATCAGGTGCTCCGGAAGGGTAAGAATGTCCTGCTCTGTGCACAGCACCCATCACACTGTCAGTGGGTCAATCCAGGGTAAAGTCAAAACCGGTAATGTCAAATCCGGAAAGACGTGAATCTAGCTGAAAATGTCAGTTTTTATTTGTGACACTGACATTTCATATCTATCTATGATGTCGTGGTGACGGCCATAGAATTTCTGAAGGGACGAAAGTAACAAAGGCTGAACATATCCCTGACTCAGCAGTTCTTGTGACAGTGCTTTTGGTCTTTCCACAAAGTCACTGTATATACTGCACGCTCTACAGTAACAAATTAATTGTGAAATATATACTCCATATGCTGGGGATGCAGGTATATTGCTGCAGAGAAAGGGAAAGTTCACAATTGGAAAGTAAAAATCATCACGTTTGTCATATAATCTAGATTTCAGACGTCCATGTTCGTCAATGTATAACAAAAGGTCAACGAATGAAGCAGAATCGAGTGTATCGGTTGTCTCTTTAATTTCAAGTTCATTGGGGTAGATACGATGTAAATATTCTTTAAATCTTGGGTTATTAAGAGAAAGTACATCGTCTATATATCTGAAGCTGAAATAGAATTGTGCATTAACTCTTTGGCGGCCGCGAAACTTGGAGGTAACGTATTAGAAAAAAAAATATGAAAACGCAGTGCCATGTTAGCGACACTGTTTCAGAACATAGTGTTTTTTAACAGAAATTCATGTATGTCCATGTGGTTTTGAGGTTTGATGGGAGTAATGAAAATCATTATTTGCTTGTGTTGATTTGCTCATACATTTAATTTGTTTTGCCATGACTACATCTTTTATATATATACGCAAATTTCAATGAAAATGATTTGTTTATTGCATTTGTAAAACTTATGACAAAATGACGATAGAATTATTGAAACATAATTTACGTTACTCCTCATGTACGCTTTGGCAATACGTCGATACGTATACGCTGTTATATGCGTCTTAGATCCAACATCTCTGGTAAAAAGCAATATTTAAGTACAAATGCACGGATAAGAAATAGGAATGGTGGACAAGTCATTCATGCTATCATATCAACCAACCTACCAACTAGAATCAAATTGTTTGTATTTGTTTTAAATTACCGATTATTCGATGTGTTTGAAATAACTAAATACCGAAGTTACTGTGAATTTAAATTCTGCATATGCGCATTTCGACAATTATGTCTCTTCAGTGCAGATAAAATCTAAACATTTGGAAGACCATTAAGTCAAATATGTGATAGAGAACAAATAACCAATATGATCTAAATGTAAAGCCAAATTCAGCTAAGGACAGAGCTTTGCATGAGGGAGATACTCCTTAGTTTTCAACAAAATTTACAAAATTTAGATATTGTAATGTTCCAAATAAAATCGGTTTTCGGGTCAGCACCGAAGTACTGACTACTGGGCTGGTGAATACCCTCGGTTACTAACAGTCCACCAGCAGTGGCATCGACCCAATGGTAAGAAATAATTAAATACCGAAGTTACGGTGAATTTAAATTCTGCATATGCGCATTTCGACAACGTCAAATTAAACATCTAACTTTATTTAAGAAGTTTTATGAATGTTATATCTGCCAAAACAGCACTTGAAAAAGAGGAAATTCACTATTTTTGCTACCTTAGTAACTATTTAGCAAAGATAGCCCCATCACACTTTTCCATAGATAAACTCTTCAAATCTATTACTGCTATCAGACATTAAATTAATAAAAAATCGACATTAATATGCCAGAATTATTGAGTTTACGTTGTCTAGGTGAAAACTTGCACGCAGACTGCACTCGTACAACCAAAACTGCTTACATTGGCTATTTTTTGTACTCCATATCATCATATTTAGACTAAAACCAGTGGTGTTTATTACCATGGCAACCAAACACTGAGACAGTTTTTTTTTAAATCTTATTCTTTGGTCATAAATTGGTATATATGGACAAAGTTTCGAGGGAATTTGTGACCATGTCTAGTATAACCTCTATATTATATGGTAGGTATTAACAGAAAAGTTTAAATTGTCATAATAAGTTTATCAAAAAATCCTCGACTATAAAACCCCGTCAATAAAGCCATGACCAAATCCCTGAAAATTTGATACCGTGAATATAAACCAACGTACAGTTTACGAAAATGCCGAGCTTCCATAATAAACAGTAAATTTTGTTATGCGTGAGGACATCCACTGAGTGCTATACACGGGAAGAAGCCTCAGATTTCCAAGGAGTTAGAATTTTGATAAATAGAAAATTTCAACAAAATACAAGGTAATTTTTCACGACAGAGAAGTCTGCCTATTGGTCTGGTGAATACATCCGGGGACTCGAGCAACAATGGCATCAAAATGGTTACAACAAACCAAAATACAGAAGTTGTATAATAAACATTTATGCTGTACACTTGTTTGAAGAAGTAACATCTCCCTAGCATACAAATCAAATTATATAAAAAGCTATGCAAAAATAGACATAAACGAAGTACTCATTAGCATATTTAAATCCATTTGTTAAAGGTTTGTTGTACTTAGAATAATGATTGCGGAATTCTTTTGTTCCTTTCGGTCAAACTGTTTCAGGGATCTTTGAATGTATTACCAACTGGGTCCCATTTTTAAATATGTTCCTCTCTGGTGGACATCTTTGTTGAGATAGGAACACAGAATAACAAACCTTGACAGGAATGACCAAAGAAACTATTTGGACCAAGTTGTTTTCAAAATTAGATCAATGGTATCAGAAAAGATTTTTGAATGCATTTCCCAAGGAGTCCTCTATTATAGTACGCTGGCATTTATCCTTTTAATAAGGTAGTAACATAGAAATGTGAAGTTTTATCGGATCAAATTAAAGAATATTGTGTCCATGTTTGGCTCAAACTGTACCGTAAGTTTCATGCGAGGAGATGCTTCAATGATAAATTTAAAAGTATCGAAGTTACTTTTAATTTATATTCTGCATATGCCCATTTCAACAACTTATGTTTCATCGGTGCAGATCAAACCAAAACATTCGGATACATAAGCATGGAAGGAAGAAGGATGACGGATGCGAACTGATGCCATAAGCTCATGCTACCTAAAGTCTGATGAAACTAAAAACAGAATTAAATTATACAAACATATGCAAACTATTTTGTTGAAATTATACTACAAATTAAATTATTCAGAATGTGTCCCAAATGAAAACGGACCTTTTCAGGTAAATTTCACGTCTTCACGGATTTGACATAACCGGTTTTGACTCAATCCTGGATTGACTCGCTGATAGTGTGACGGTTGCGGCTAGCGGAGCAGGACATGCTTACCCTTCCGGAGCACCTGATGTCACTCCCGGTTTTCATTGGAGTTCACACTATGAGTGCCTTAGTTTTTAATGTCGTCTTCTTATTTCCTTGCATTGTAGCTGTCTCACGTCCTTGTTTTATCTTTGTTTTTCTCTGTTGCCGTTTTTGCCATATCTTTGGACTTCGAATTTTGCAGTGTTCGCTTCCCTTGTTCCTTCTGCATTCTACTGCCGTTGTTTCATAACACAGATTATTAAACACCTGTACTCCAAATACATTTAAATGTATGTTAATATATTTTAATGTATTCAGATTGATTTAAAATTTCAAAATAGCTTAAACATCAAAATACATTAAACTTCTATTTGAATGCATTTATATTGCAATAAAAATCAAATACCGATACATCCCGAGTCTCTCTATAACGAATCTTTTATTAACAAGACTGATATTAGCATAAAAGATTTTTATCTTTAATATAATAACCAAATCTTTAATGTTTGCAGATGGCTGGTGACTAGTTCAGATAATTTAAATTCATGAAATATTCATATGAAAAGACGACCTTTTTATAAATAATTTTCAAAAGAAAACAAGTTAATGTGTCTGCTATTTATTAGGTGTGAAACACATTGTCTCTGACAAAACCATTTACATTTTAAAAAGTTATTAAGCTGTATACATTTTTTCGAATGAAAAGTAAACGCCTATTAGCCATCTTCCCTTTTAATATAATTTTTTCGTTTTTATGATTGATATTCCAATCAGACAAATAAATCTTTAGAAATATAACGGTGTTTGCGACAAACTGTTATTTTGGGTATACATTTTATATGGCTTTTAAACGTGAGAAACTTTTGATAGCTATTTTTACAAAAGAAACGAATGTTCTGCTTCCAACAAAACAGGATGTATTTTTTTATTTTGGAGATGAACGTAAATGCTATTTTAGCATGAAAAGAAAAAATACAAATTTTATAGATTAATAATATCCCCAACGGTAAAAGTTTACATTTATGACTAAATCTTATTCACAAATTAAGGAAAAACTAATCGAATAAAATATATTTTTAACTAGTTCCAAAATGGAAGAGGAAAATTCCAATAATCCTTTTTTTGGTGGAAAAACCTTGAAAAATGATATTAACACATTTAAGTGTCATTAAATAGTTTAAGAAATTGAAAACGAATTTATTATAAATTTATTCTGCCAGAATCACACTGAAAATAAATTTATTTTGAAGACAAAATTAGCCTAGATAAAACTGTCTTTACAATAACTGTATAAGACTTCATTATAAATTTATTCTGAGAGAATCACACTGAAAATAAATTTATTTTGGATATCGAATCAGCCTAGCTAAAAATGTCTTTACAATAACCGTATAAAGTCTTCATTATAAATTTATACTGACCAAATCACTGAAAATAAATTTATTTTGATGATCGAATCAGCCTACATAAAACTGTCTTTACAATAACTGTATAAAGACTTCATTATCAATTTATACTGACCAAATCAGTTTGAAAATAAATTTATTTTGAAGATCGAATCAGCCTACTTAAAACTGTCTTTACAATAACTGTATTTAGACTTCATTATAAATTTATACTGACCAAATCAGTTTGAAAATAAATTTATTTTGAAGATCCAATCAGCCTACATAAAACTCTTTACAATAACTGTATTAGGTTTTCATTATAAATTTATATGACCGAATCAGTTTGAAAATAAATTTATTTTTAAGATCGAATCAGCCCTCATAAAACTGTCTTTACAATAACTGTATTAAGACTTCATTAAAAATTTATACTGAAAGGATCACAATTTTGAAGATCAAATCAGCCTACTGTATACAGCTTTCAAGAACATTAGAAATCAGTTCACTTTAGAAAAACACATAGCAGTTAGAAATGGCAAACTTGTAAATTTTCATAACATTTATTTGCAAATTATGCCTATAGGACCAAGAAAATATAATCACAGAACATACATGACTTGCAAACATATCGTTTATACAACAAGAAATGACATGAAAATAAAGATGTATCAGGCAACTTTTTTACTTTCCCAAATCTGCACTTTAATAAAATGTGTATATTCAGATTTTTATCCTGAATTTTCAGAAATGAACAATTTTTGTTCTATATGTATTTTTATTTATTACTTATTTATTTTTCACTTCAATAAACAATTTTTCTTTGTTTTTGTGTAGATAATATTAAGAAGAAAAAAGAGAATCATCAGACAAAATTTCATTATACTTTACTCTTTTTTAATTGATTAGGTAATTTATCTTTTTTAATTTTTTTTCATCATTAATTTACTTAACTCATTTTAGAAAAAAATCATTCCCAGAATTTTTTTCTTATCTGCATTTCTGTATGTTACTTATATTATATAAAAAGAAATTGTAAAAGATATTGTCTATTCTGAAATCTGCTTAATTGCACATGATAAACTGACATTTTTTTATGTGATACCTTATATAACGATTGAAAGTTATTTAGTAATATTAAATAAAGGTAATAACATTTATGTATTGAAAGTTTATATATACATGTTACTAATGTTAAGGAGGCAGGGAAAAAGACACCGATACTTAATGTTTTAACTAACTAATGTACAGATTACAATAAAGATTATTAATTGAAAGAAAAAAAATGATTTAATATGTGCCTGAATAGAAGACATAAAAAGTCACGTAAATAGTACTTACATAAATCTTCTGATATTGGTTTGGGCTTGTAATGAAATGCTTTTTCACCACAAATCAAGCATCTTCTTTTGAACAATATTATCTACACACACTTTGAATTACAGATTTGATAAAAGGTCACATAATAAATGAACAGAATCTTCACACATCATTGAGGTAGTTGTGAAGTGATACGTTAAACTCTCAGCATGAGACTTCTAACAGAAGTAAAATATTTTGTGTTTCTTCAGTTTACAGTGCTGACCCCAGTGTATATAATTATGTCAAATCTTTGGCTTCTGTCAGAAGTGTCATGCTGAGAGTTTAACATATCACTTCACAACTTCCACAATTATCATGATTATGTGTGAAGATTCTGTCCATTTGTTATTTGACCTCTTATCTGAGTTGTAATTTAAACTGTGTGGTTTCGAAACATGAAGATGCTTGATTTGTGGAGAAAATGCATTTTCTTACATAAGTAATAAGAAGATTAGTGTAAGTACTTTTATGGTTTCTACATCTCAAAAGAACTTCAGGCACATTAAAATAAAAATACTATTTTTAATGTAATCCTTGTGTTCATCAGAATATTTTTTATATGTTGTCCAGTATACATATTCTTCAATTTTTGTTCATGTTCTGTCTTAATATACATGACTGGAGGTGACAAAATAAATAGGATTAATGGAATTTTGTCAGAATGTCCCTAAAATGTATCAAATTAAATTATCAAACAAAATATTGGGATTTGCGTGCAAAACAGTAATGCTTTTGAATAGATAAAACCAAAATGGTTTGAAAATCTGAAAGAAATACAAAAACGTGAACAGTAAGCATCCTTAAAAGAGCAGGGTCATAGCCCTGCAATATATATATATATTCTGGACCATATGCGTAATTGCATCATACGTGTATGGTCTGGACTGTAAAGTGATTTTTTTTTCAGATTAATTATTCCCATACCCCTTTCAAAATTTATGGGCTAGCTATTCTTTTTAGATCCAATGGAGGTATCTAAATAAAATACAACAAAAAGTATTGTCCAGTGTCTCAGACAGCTGGAGATGTTTTACTTAAAAACACTGAAAATTTTCAGGATGTGTATAATATATCAAATTACGCGATCTCAAATTTTAACTCTTTTATCATAGGTGAGGGTATAAGAATTCTAAAAAAAACAATGATTTCAATAATGAAACCAGAATTAAAGTAAATTAATGAATAAATCTAAAGAGTGTTATTCACTGCAATGTATCACACACTTTAAAGAAAACTTACAGAAAACTCAAAGAATTGATCAAATTCTTGTATCTGTGTTTCAAAATAATCTAAACATTAGTGAATTAGTCAAATGAACCATAACATAAATTGGGGGAAGTAAGATAGCATAATCATTTGGAACAAATTGATGGCTATCAAGGAAATTACAGAAACATTTAGCACCTCGTTATATAATGATACAATCAGTTGAATACTAGACATGAGATGTATAATAAATAAGTAAGTAAATAATTAAATGAATAAAATAATGAATGATAAATAATTAAGGAATTGCAATTGCCTCTGATGAGGGTTTTTCTGGACGATTCAGAAAAAACACCTGAAACACAGAAAAATTGAAGCATTTTATGTATGTGCGGTTAGAGATATGAGGTGGATACTGGATAAAAATATATTTATTAGGTTTCATGCCTATATCTTGAAATTTTATCTAACACTTTGCTCAAGTGTTACCACTGCAAAATTGCTAAATTTCATTTCATTTATTTTAGAGAATTTCAAGAAGGAAAGAAAATGTTAAAACAATAGAAACAGAATAAGAAAATACCAAACTTACTGTTAATTTAGATCAAATAAAAAATCATTAAAAATCCATAAACCGAAATTTGTGTAAAACCTGGTAGAGAACAAATTAACAATAGGATCTAAACAGCTGAGCCAAAATAAATTAAGGACAGAGCTATGCGAGAGGGAGATACTCCTTAGTTTTGAAATAAATTTTGGATAGGATCTAAACTCTTCACTATATATTTTTTTAAATAAATGAATGAATATTCCTATATTTATTTTGAAGTGAAGTAGTCAAAATAATTTTAAGCATTTAAATTTTAAATATTTTGATTTCATCTGCACTGAAGAGAGATAAATTGTCGAAATGGCTGCAGAAACTAAATGTACAGTAACCTCTATATTTTGTTATTTTTCT
>MJUU01035591.1:83383-111106 GCA_002080025.1 Modiolus philippinarum | reverse complement strand
ATTAACAATGTAATGCTAGGTTATATCATTTCCAACTCAATGCCATCCTAAACAAAATAAATTTATGTTCAGTATGATTCGGTCAGAATAAATTTATTATGAAGTCTTTAAACAGTTATTGTAAAGACAGTTTAATGTAGGCTGATTGGATCTTCAAAATAAATTTATTTTCAGTGTGATTTGGTCAGTATAAATTTATAATGAAGTCTTTATAAAAGTTTTATGTAGGCTGATTCATTCTTCAAAATAAATATATTTTCAGTGTGATTTGGTCAGTATAAATTTATAATGAAGTCTTTATACAGTTATTGTAACGACAGTTTTATGTAAGCTGATTCGATCTTCAAAATAAATTTATTTTCAGTGTGATTTGGTCAGTATAAACTTATAACGAAGTCTTTATATAGTTATTGTAAAGACAGTTTTATGTAGGCTAATTCGATCTTCAAAATAAATTTATTTTCAGTGTGATTCTCTCAGAATAAATTTATAATGAAGTCTTTATACAGTTATTGTAAANTTATTTTTCTTCCATATTTTTTCTTGATATCAATGAAACTTTATAGAATAAATTGAAATGAATTCAATCAAACTTAACAGGATTGGAGTTTGGAAGCTCCTATACAAAGATTGCTCATTTTGTTTCGATCCGATAAAACATGGTCGCTAGCTCAGTACATATTTCCATCATCTCCTCTGAAACTAATGAGGCTCATACAACCAAACTGTAATTTTCGTGCCGATCCGTCAAAAAACATGACCGCCAGCGCAGAACATAGGTTTAACAAAGGACCCTATGGGTAAAATCCCATTTTCATCTTCTCATCTGAACTACTGACACCAATTCAACCAAACTAAAGAGAAATAATAGACGGAAGCTCCTTAACTTAGATTGCCCATTTTGATTTGATCCGCGAAAAGCATGACCGCCAGGTCGAGAGATAGGTTTTACATAGGACCCCATGGGAAAAATCACATTTTCATTTTCTCTTCTGATAATTCTTAAGCAAATTCAACCAAAACTTTACAGGAATGATGTATTAAAGGTCCTTTACAAAGATAATTGCTCATTTCTTTTCGATCTGATAAAGACCATGACCGCCAGCGTGGAGCATACTATTAGTTTTAACATTGGACCCTATGGGAAAATCATCATTTTTCACCTTCTCCTCTGAAATCACTGAAGCAAATTCAACCCAACTTTACAGGAATGATGTATTTGAGGCCCTTAACAATGATTGCTCATTTCCTTCTGATCCGATTAAAACATAGACGTCAGCAGGCCTGCTATCAAGCATTTTGTCAGGTGAGCGATACAGTGTTTATATGACTTGAGTATTCAGTTTGATTAAAGAAAAAAAGAAGATGGTGCTGATTTTCTGTGAATATCAATTTTACAATAATACCGATGAAAACAATTTTAATTAAAGCAGTATGAGAGAGTTAACATGTCAAAATCTCAATATCTTTACCACATTATATACAATCGAAAAAAAATACAATAAATTTGAAAAGTTCTGTCTTTATCTAATCATTCACAACTCCAAAACTTTCTTAAATTGACAGAAATTATTTGATTTTATATAAAAATATTTGCTATTGATTTATTGTTCTGATGACAACATTGTTGTAATCGGCTAATAAACAAAATAGCCTGCACGAATATTTACATTAATAAAATACAAATAAACTAAAAACTAAAACTTGCGTTAAAATTTGTGTTTTGTTGATTTCGTAATATCATAGAATAGATCTACATGTATATATATAAAAACAAAGAAAATATGACATCTATGTCGTTAAATATTAATTCTAAAACATTAAGGATGGTCACTCCTCAAGTTTATTATATCAAGGATTTAAAATTATTATTTTCATTTAGTAGAATATAGATCATACATCATTTTAAGCCAAAAATATTGATAGGTCCGTATGGTTGTTTTCGAGATTTAAACGCCTGAAATTTTGGCGGGAAACCGAACTTTTATAGACTTTTCATTCACTTTGCATTAAGGTAATCAACCATTGGAATTCGATGAAGGCATATCAAGAATTTCCTCAAATTTTGTCAGAAGTCTATTGAAGATAAATACTATCATATTTTGAAAAGAAAATAGGGGGTCAGTGTGCAAAATTTTCTAATGCATAATAATGTATAAAACAAGAGAATTCCGAAAGTCAGAGACAGTTTCAAAAACCTGAGGAGTGACCATCCTTAATAAAGAAAAGATATTTTGACAACTGCAGCCGCAGATCAAGCCTCCGAAAAAAAGGCGGGAGAATCAAGGAAAAAGGATTTCTAGGGTTTTTTTTTTATATACAATCTTTTAAAATATGTAGTCTAAATTCTGCATGAAAATTCAGGTTTTCCAAAAAGGGGATTCAAACTCACAGAATCCCCTCCCGGATCGCGTAACATAACAAATACAGTAGAGGCACTAAACATCCGAAGAGACACTTTTGATTCAATACAACTACAATTTTTTAATATTTAGAAATAATTTTCCCCAAAGCCAATTTGAAACTGGAAAACGTGCACAACAAACTTCTTAATTTTTGTGAAAGATTTCTTATTTTAATATTTTTTAAAGAGTAAAAAGTTATTGCAATCTATTGAATACATCTATTCTTAAATGAAAATGTAGCTCATTAATGGTCTATGGAAATATTTTGGCCGGTGCATTGCATTTGCGCCAAAAACATTTTCATCTACGCCTAAACTGTACTCCATTCGCAAAAAAATAAAAACTTTGCATTAGTTTTGTGCCAAATACAGGTTACTATAGATAAAACTAAGAATACTTTAACTGCTTTTCAATTGTATTTCCCTCTTCTGTCCGACAGCATTACATGTTTAACTTGTTCACCACGTTGATGTAAAGGTAGGGTTTTTACTTAAATAATTAAACTTAAATATCCACGTAACAATGTACAATCAATCATGTTTAAAGGTTCTTTAGTACCAAAAACTGCAAAACTATAAAAAGAAAAAAGAAAAACCAACACAACTAAGGAAATTGAATGAGTAGAATTTAATATAAGCACCTGCCTTGCTTAACTAGTTTGAGCTGGATATAACGTTTATGTTAATGTTATCTAAATGAACCTGTCAAGAAAACATTTTACATATCTTACAAATATAAAAAAAAATATTTAACATTTATGTAATAGTAACTTGTGTAGAGGGCTGCACCCGGATTTACAGACTGCCTGAGGACCGCGATACGGACCGTGTACCTTGTTACATCCTGAGTCGATGGCGAGGGCTATAATAAGGTACAGGTCCGTATCAAGGCCCTTAGGCAGTCTGTAAATCTGATGCAGCCCGATACACAAGTTTCTATTACTTTTATTTCATTGAACAACCAGTCAAATGCTTTAGGTTAATGTTTTCTTCTTTTTTTAATTGTCGGCAATTTACGAAAATAGTTAATTAAAAGTAAAAGTGAAATTAAAAAACATAGACATGAAATGTGAGGTTACTAATTTCTGAAACTGATAAATATTTAAAACAATGTGAGATTGATTCATTTTTTTTTCTAATCTTTCTCATGTGACAGGATGAAAAAACATTAAATTGTGTGATTTTTAAGCTAAATATATGTAATTGTTCTGCTGACGTCACCGCTGATCTCAATACAGCCTGCACAAGCGATACAGCCCGCTTAGAGCATTTTCTGGGCTGTATGTTGAAATACAGTACACCATGTGATAGTAATTAGACCAAATGAATTATTTGTAACAAAAGTGGTATGAAATAATATACAATTATGACACTTCTACGAGATCAATATGGGGTTTAACCGAAGCAATAATATAATATTGAACGAGGGTTTATCCGAGTTCAATATCATCTTTTGCGCTCAGTTAACCCCCATATTGATCGAGTAAAGAACTAAATACCGAAGTTACTGTAAATTTGGTTTCTCCATATAGCCATTTCGACAAATGAGGTCTCTTCAGTGTATATAAAATCTAATAATATTTGGAGGACCATTAACTCAAATACTATAAATTCAGAGAAAACAAATAACCGATATAATCTAAACGGAGAGCCAAAAATAGCTAAGGAAAAATATTTGCATGAGGAAGAAACTCCTTAGTTTTCAACAAATTGATAAAAATTTAGATATTGAGAGTTTCCAGATAAAATCGGCTTTCGGGTCAGCACCGAAGTACCGATCACGGGGCCGGTGAATACCTTCGGGGACCAACAGTCCACCAGCAGTGGTAATTGATTAATTTGTTTTATTATATTTGACTGACCCCAGTTTTGCGGGAGGTATATAGTGTTTATGGTGTCCGTCCGTCCGTCTAGCCTTCTGTCCGTCCGTTCGTCTTTCTGTATCCAAAAGCTGGTCTAAACAACGGATTGTAATTTCATAAAACATATCCAGGAGCCTAATTACATATTGTAGATGTGCACTACACATTTTGTTTTCCAATAATTTCTTTTTTCACAGATTTTATTACATGTTTTGGACTTTGTCATTTTAGCTGAATGAAGACCACATTGTGACAACCTGGTACCTTCTCCAGAGTCACGAACTGGAGTTTCATAAAACTTATGCAGTAGCTTTATTACATATTGTACATGTGCACTACGAATTTTGTTTTCCAGTTATTTATGTTTTTCTTGATTTTTGACATGATTTGAACTTTTTCATTTTATCTCTATGCAAACAATATGGTGACCACCTGGTATCCACTATTCATCTTGCGTAAACCACTGATTGGAATTTCATGAAACTTATGCAGGATTTTAATTACATATTGTAGACGTGCACTTCGCATTTTGTTTTCAATATTTTCTTTTGTTCAAGATTTTTGACATGTTTTGGACTTTGTCATTTTAGCTCAATGCAAACCATATGGTGATTGATTGGTATTCGCTACTCCTCTTAAACCATTGATTGAAATTTCATGAAACTTATGCAGGATCTTAATTACATACATGTATTGTAGACGCGCACTACGCATTTTTTCAATAATTCCTTTTTCCAGATTTTTTTACATGTTTTGGACCTTTTATAGATGTGCACTGTTTTGTTTTCCAATTATTCCTTTTTCCAGATGTTTAAAAAAATGTCAGGAAGAAATGGGGCGGGGGTATCCATGGCCCACAAGATCACAATAACTGTAGGTTTTGTTGGAATCAGTGTGATGTTTTATAAAATAGGCCAATCCTTACCTTTTCTAATAAACAATGCTTAAAAAAGTAGTAAGTTAACAAAGGGTAAAGTTTAGCCACAAAATTCATACGATTTTTAATTTAGTAAAATTTCATTTATCGGTAATTTGATTCTTTTTTTTTATCTCGTAAGGTAAATATTTTTGGTATTTGATACTGTGCGAATACGAAAAATATTGGCAAAATCGTACGCCACGCCTACTTTGTCGATCTGCACATGAATGTTGTTAACAAAGCAATGTGCATCTACAAAACCGTTAGGATCGTACATATTCTTGTACTCTTTCACTACTCAATAGTCAGTTTCCGGATTTATTGCAAATTGATAAGAATTTTATTTTTCTCAAAATTTGTTTTATCAAATAATTTAATTATTATCCGATCATGAAAAAGAATAGTTCTGTTTCTGATACTTCAAATATTGTCTTCAATAATAGACTCGCCCACAAAGAGACTCGTACATTATTGTCACCACTATTTTTTCGCAAAAGACACAAATTTACATTATTCTATATATATCTTTAAAAAAGTCAGAATAATTATCAAAATTTGGAATATTGGATCGATGACGATTTAATTATCATCTTTATGGCTGATCATCTAGTTTTAATATCGATTATGATAAATATGGATATAAGTGGCAGTTTTGCAGCGAGCACCCTTTGACCCGTCTTTCTAAATTACGTTTAGTCATATGTTTTTTTTTCTCTTCCAAGATAGTGGTCATCGAAGTAGTAGTCTATCTATATTGGGTTTTATTCGTATGTTTATTATACTATATGGGAATAGGATAAAGAAAGGGGAGGTTTGGGTACCCATAAACCGGTTTAACCCTACCACTGTCTTTAGCTATCACTGTCTTTAGCTAGTGCCGATACCAAGTCCGGCTATCCCGAGTTCCAATCGTTATTTATGTTTGTCTCTTGTCTTCATTATCGTTTTACTATTGCAGTTCGCTTGTGAATTGTGGCATGTGATTGTAGTTTTCGGCCGTTGTAGGTGTTTACTGTTATCCTGTCTTTGTAATTTACAGTAACTTCATATCAGTCAATACTATACAATTATAGTCTGTGTATGAGGTCGATACGATGTTATATCGACCTGGGAAAAGCATATCGATCAAGGATGAAATCCGAGGTCGATATGCTTTTCCAGGTCGATATAACATCATATCGACCTCATACACAGACTACAATTGTTATATTATTAATTTACAGAAACGCTGAAAAAGTTATTTTAATCCTTTTGTAGATAAATGCAAGAAACAATTGAAATATTTCAAAAATTAATATTTTAAAGTTAAAACACTATAATATAATGAAAGTGTTTATAATATATACATGTAGTTGATTCTTTAAAATACATCAAAATGAATTAAGCAACATTCATAGAAACTTTCTATCTGCATTACTATTTTTAGTTACATGCGATATAACTTTTTGATATACTGTTTTCTAGTCAATATCTAAAAATACAGTGGGTCATGTGATCAATTCTACACTAATCAAATTTCTCAAACAATATCAAATTAATAATATAAGTATTTATCTTTCAGGTCTGTTGGGCAGAGAATCATTATGGGTAACAGTGAAGAAGTAGATCGGATAAATGATGCCATGACTGTGACGTTGATGCCTGCCATTTTAATTGTCGGTGTTTATATGATTGTTGGACTTATAGGAAATCCTTTAGTCATATTTTATTACGGATTCAAATCCAGATCAACGTCATCTTTTCATTTTATTCTTGCTCTTGCAGTTTTTGACTTAATTGTGTGCTGTGTTTCCATGCCACTGGAAATAGTTGATATGACTCATTTCTATAAATTCGAAAGCGCGGCAGCTTGTAAAATACTACGCTTTGTAAACTATTTTGCAACCATAGGGTCTGGAGGCATTTTAATGGCTCTTGCAGTTGACAGGTACAGAAAAATATGTAAACCATTGAAAAAACAGTTTTCGTTACAAATTACAAGGATAGTGATCGGAATTGTTTGTTTATTTTCGTTCTGTGTATCTTGGCCTAGTCTAATATTTTATAATACAGTACACGTAAATGTCACGAAAGTTCCGGGGTTGACCGGAAGTGATTGC
Organism: Modiolus philippinarum; assembly: GCA_002080025.1. Lineage (NCBI taxonomy): Eukaryota > Metazoa > Mollusca > Bivalvia > Mytilida > Modiolidae > Modiolus > Modiolus philippinarum. Next base: position 103,822 of record MJUU01035591.1, on the reverse strand, counting down.
ACAATGATAAGAGACAATGACTACAAAATGTTGATCACCGTCTACAATGCGTTTTTATTTTTGTGTTTTATCATTAGTGTTTGCTCTCTAATAATTCTTTACTCATTAGTAGGTAGAACATTGTTTCGTGTCAAGTGTTGCAAACATAAAGGCTCTATAGCGAGATCGGAAACATCATCCAGACGCTATAGCCCTGCCGGCACAGTTGCTAGTGAAATTGAAATTACGTCATGTGATTCTAAACGACAGTCAGTCAGTTATGGATTAGAAATTCAAATCAAAGATGAATTTGACAACAAACCCTTAGCAACAATTACGGAACTACATACAGATAACAACAAAAACTGTCGACCGTCATCAGACAACTTTGACGATTCTAAAATTGAAATGCCTAATAAAAGTAACAAACCAGAAAACGAGAAAAAGCGAGATTCAAATGTGTCATTTTACATTGAAAGCGACAGTAAAAACTCAGACGACACGGATCCGACCATAAACAGACGATCAACAGAAATAATACTGAAAGAAGGGACAGACGGTGTGACCTTTGCAAAACTTTCCAATGGATCAAAAATGCATGAAACTTCTAAACGGAGAGAAAAACTAGCCACTAGCAAGTCGGAAGAAAGTGTTCGGAGCATGCGTCGTAATTCAAGAAAAATATTATCGAAGAGACTTCACACAAAACAGTACACCATTATGATGATAGCCATTACAATAGCTTTTATTGTTTCATTTTTACCATATCTGGCGTTGGTGACGTGGAGAACGATCGCAACTGATTACGAAGTTGATGTTCTGTCGAATGGAGAACTTTTGGTTTTTCAAATTTTCCTCAGATCGTTTCTCATCAGTAGTTCAGTGAACCCTCTTATCTATGGATTTTTGAACACTGAATTCCGAAAGTTCATTTTCAAACGACTGTGTTGCTGTTGTATTGATGCGGCGTCTACGACACCCGAGCTCTCGTCTTCTCATTCTATATAAATTACAATAAATAAATTTGGTGCAAGCGTGAAGTTCTATTAAAAATACGTAATTAAGATAGTATGTTGGTGTTGCAGAAAATCCCCGTCGTGGAACTCAAATTTTTATCATAGAAAAAATGTACATTTCCCTTGCACTTGTACGTAAAAATACGTTTCTCTGATCTTATTATCTGACTACAAATATACAAGATTCTGTTTGGATAAATCAGTATTACGCTTTCCCTTTCAAAATGTGATGATTATCACGCAATATAACACGTTAGTTTAACCTCAATAATTAACACTTGAACGTGTACCCACAAACATCAACATGGAAAATCCAAGTTTTCTTATGTAATGTTAGTACGCGAGTTTGACATCACTTTTTAACACTTCAGCGTGTACCGATATATAGTAACAGGGAAAGTCCATTTCCCTAATAAAATAGAAAAAAGAGTGAAACTTATGGAATTGTAAAAGGAGGAAAAGCAAAATTAAAATGTTAAAATTTCCGAACAATTATTCATAAAATAAAACAATTGATAATTTCGATTTCAGTTAAAATGACAATTTAACAACCCGCGAGATCTGATAATCACCTCGGCCGTACTACCGCCTCGGTACTTTTCATATCTCTTGGGTTGTTAATATGTGGTATTATCATCATCAAAAGTCATTTAGTGTAAAGTGCACATCGTTAGTCCGATACTTATAAGCCCAACACTCATTGTTCCGACACTTATTGGTCCGACACTCATTTGTCCGACACTTATAAGTCCGACACTCATCAGTCCGACACTTATTAGTCCGAAACTGAGGTGGATCCAGCCTTTCCAAAGAAAATGATGGTAGATTCTAGCTATTTATCAGTGCTCCATTTTTTCATACACTTTTTTTACCCTTTTGATTTCGGCTCCTGACAATTCTGGTTGGCTATAGTTTTTAACCCTCTTTGCATTTTTGGTTAATATTTTGCCATACTCTGAAAGATATTTAAATAATATTTAAAAAAAATGGCACCAACCCTTAACTGTAGCCGTCAATGGACAATGATAACCTGGACAACACAATAAATAGTACCACAGATAATTTATTTGACAATGAAATTCCTTGCCGTTGAAAGATGATGGTCTAACGATGCGACACTTAACTGGCTTTGTATGAAAACAGTATGGCCATTTACTCCTATGATGGACCGTTTTCAAAATATACTAAAATGTTATTGAAAATTGTGTAAGGTGGTCTGGTACGTGTTCTTCTTAGGATAAACAGATATGCCACATTTGTTTGTTTTCTGATACATGGCTGTAAATAGTATTTTGTGCCCATTTAATTAAGGTAGTTCGATCCTAATAAAAATATCAGACAGAATTTTTTTCTTTTCAGATATTTTGTAGGTCTTTACCTATATGTTCCGAAAATAAAATAAAAATGATATGTCACCGATCATCTTTTCCTGTAATCAAGCTTTGAAAATCAGGCCAAATTCAGTATTTTTCAGCAATATTTACAAAGAATATATAGGGAACTGTGAGAACGTGCTTATTGTTTATCTTTCATATAAAATAAATATCAGACAGATTTTTTTTATTTTTTGATATTTCAGAGATATATACTTAAGCTATCTGTTACGCTGAAAAAATCTACATGTCACCGTTCGATTAAGAAAGTTATTTGATATAGTTTACGTAATAGACAATATTTACGGGTAAAGGGAGCTAATTGGCGGGAAAGTGTATGTCAATCTATTCTGACGTCACAAGGAATAGGCCAATACAGGATTATTCCGGCTTGAAAATCAAGTCAATTCCGCATCCGATTCGTGTTACACAAATGCGCCAATCGAATGCGCCGTGTATTAGTGTCGATCTACCTTAAATCATTTAACAGTTTTGAAGATGGAACTACTCACAGGACACAAAGAACCAAAATAATTTTTTTTTGTTGCGAATGTACAATGTGGAACAATTTCACTTTAGTTTTGTTCTGAAAGTGCTATACAACGAATTTTAATGAACCTACATAAAATTGTAATAAGAGGCTCTCAAAAGCCTGTATCGCTCACCTGGGCTACGACTGACATATACAGTCAAAATAATCCCAATATTTAAGGGTCTCATTTTAAATTTTGTAAGATGTTGATATGATATATTAAATGATCCAAAGTTAAACTATATTCCCCTCTGGCAGCTATTTTGGATGTACATGTAATCGTTTTAAAGGAACCTCCGAATGACTATTGTGACCAAGTTTGGTTTAAATTGATCTAGCGGTTTCAAAGGAGGAATTCTTTGAATCAAAGGTTTGCGACGGGAGACAGACGATGGACGCAAAGTGATGACAAAAGCCCACCCTTGCATAACTAAGTGGGGTAATAATGTGTCGAAATTGCAGTCAAGTGGCAAGTTCAGTGGGTGAATATTTTATGAAAATGCATTTTTCTAATGAATTGATTTTGATATGAAATCGTAAACAGTTATATGACATGAGTGAGTTCGCAAAGCAATATTTCCCAGTGTATTTCAAGTAAAAACAGTCAATATTCAATACATTTTTGGTCCAATTTTTATAATTTTTATACTGCTGAAAAGAACTTGACCAACAGCTTCTGTTTGTAATTTTGAAATAATGTTATGTTCCATAGATTTCATTTTGTAAATATTTAAACAGGTCTACAAGTTTACAACGTCAAGAATTGCTATATATTTCATTATAAATTTTGACATTAAAAATTCAATCTACATTTTAATAATCACAATAAGAAAACGACTTAACATAAAATTATTTCTAAATCACTGAGAGAAGCTGTTGATTAAGCCCCTTTTAGCAGTATAAAAAATTCAAATTCGGACAACAAATAAATTCAAGAAAATGTCTAATGTTTTAAAGAGTGGTCGTTTTTACTTGAAATGCACATGGAAATTTTGCTTCGCGAACTCACTTATGTCATATAACTGTACATGTACAGATATTATGTAAGACCTTTTTGGATAAGGTTTAATGTATTTGCAAAATTGTTATGTTGAATAAATAAATTCACGAGAAAACGGCCATATGTATTTTGACTTAGTACAGTACACAATTGTAAGGAGAAATGTTTCGCGTTCAAAGAGTCGAATGTGTATTTTCGGTATTTCTCTCCCCATCTTAAATTGAATTCATATACATTTTCAAAATCAATGCTTTAAGACTATTCTCAGATTTTTTCATGTTAGAGATTGTCATTTCATCTAAAAAAATTGTGCTATTCCAACTACTTCTCCAAATTCTTTTATTTTGCAAGTGAATTTAAACTTTTTTTAAATCTCTTTATGACTTCTCTTTGCTATTTGAACTTTGAAACCTCCTTTTGATCTATATTACCGGCATGCAATGGAACTATAATGTCTTTAAATGATTTTTACCTTCTATAATGCAGAGAGAGAGATATATGTTTGCATATAAAGAGAATATTTGTCCGTGGTCTCTGCAGTGGAAAAAATTCAATCATACGAAACCAGAGCTGCAGAAAAAAACTACATGTACGTGTTAACCAACATTCGATTTGTAATATAAAGCAATATTTAAGAATTTTGCAATATCTAACATTTTGCCTCAACATTTCATTAATTTAATCCGTCCAATTATATGTTGCTGAAATACAATCATATTTCTGTGAAATAATTCAAAAAGTGACAGGCAGTCAAAATACAAAAAGAACAAGTATCATTTGAGGTCTTTCGAATTAACATAAGAACTACATGTACTGGTCGGAGAACTACCGTTCCAGTATTTTTGTAGGACAAGGAAAGAAAAAATTGTGTTGAACTGAACTAACAAGTGTCGGACTAAAGAGTGTCGGACTAATAAGTGTGTCGGACTAATGAGATGGCCCCGTTTAGGGTGCCATAATATATACACAAATTTAAACTGCATAATAAATAAGATAATCTAGCTTTGTCCAATACAAATAATGTTTTGGTGTAATTATGCTTTTGAAAAAAAAAACTGATCATTTAATTACAATGTATTTATTTTTACAAGAACAAACATTTTATAAAAAAAGAGAGAGTGTGTGATTCTTTCTAATGCATGTCATACTCTGTGATTTATGCGTATTTTAGTGCTCCAAGATATTTTTTCTTGTATCAATATTGAAAGTAGTATTACAGTTAAGAGTCAGGCAGCGGGCGGCAGATCAGAAATTTAGATTCTGTATTTTTTGGCTTAGATGTATTCATTTGGTCATAAAAACACATCCCAAAAAGTTTCACAATCAAACCTGTGTTAGGTCTCGGCATAATTTTTGGCTGGTTATAGAGAGAGAGAAAAATGGTGGGACACTTTTCCCGTACTTTTCACGGTACAATGTAACTAAATTTTGGACACATGAATAACTCAAAAGGGCAAATTAACACAGAACTTTTATCTATCAAAATGACATTTTGTCTTGGTTATTTTTTTAATTAAAATCAGACATCAAAAGTTTGCGATTTTTCCTCAATGTGCCACCGCACCAATACACTTTGCCTGTTTCTTTGACGGACTGGTAATTATTTATTTTTCATTTTTTTCCATCTTTTTCCTTTGCTGCCTTTCTTTTGTGGGGTCTTCCAAGTGTGCAATAAGTTTGAATCTATGTCATGGTCATAATAGTCAATACGGGACCTTCTCAGTCATGTTTCCACCGGGAAAAAAACCAATACATCAATACACTGAGAAGGAAACGCCAATTCATAAATATTATTTTTATTAATGCGTCTTTTACACTAATGGGTTAACAGCATATAGATAAAAACAGACAAAGAAACAAACAATCAATAAAATATATATGCATGGTGATTGAAAAGATATGAGGTAAATGAACATGAGACAAAGTCTCTACAACTACATGGTAAAAAACCAGCAAAGGAAGAACGCTTTTATTGTTGTTCTTCATCTTGAAGTCACCATGAGGCCATCGACAATGAGCTTTGCTCATACCTCATAGTAAGTTCAAGACGTTGTATTAATCCAGAATTATGTAACTATTTTGAGTCCACTCTCCTCAGCGCTAGTGATTTTATTAATAACTGTTCATCAAAGTATGATGGCCAGATGCAGCCATTTCGCGTTTTCGCCTTCTCGCTTTCTTGATTTTGCGTTTTAGCAATTTCGCATTTTTGCGTTTTCAAATTTTCCCGTTTTCGTGTTTTTGTCTTTGAAGTTAACAAAGAAAGCATGCGTCATTTAAAAAAATGTGGACCTCTCAAACATTATTACTTCAATTGTCAAAAAATTCAATAAACTCATGAACTGTATTAATTTTTTGAAATGAATTATCTCCGATGTAATCACTTCTCAGACCTACCTACTTTTTTATTTTGTTTACTTTTTTTAGACTTTTCACCTTTATCATTATCGACCAAGTGCGAATCTACGGGACCATTATGATGGTCAAAACAATATATGCGATTGTTGAAAAGGGCATTATTACTGTTGTAAACATTATTGATTTTATGACAGTAATAATTCATTTATCTTTTGTTTAGACTCTTATAATGATCACATCGATTCGCACTTGGTTGATAGTTCTTTATACCGTATATGTAAAAATTATAACAAAATAAATGTTGTTTTATAGTAAGCAACAATACGAAAATGCGTAAACGCGAAAATGCCGAAAAGCGAAATCGAAAACGCGAAATGACCACATCTGGCCACCATATCTAAGCTTTTTGGGTTTGAGATCGGCCTTATACTATATATCTTTCACTCATACGGGACTTTAGAATCGTGTCCACTTCGGAAAAAATATATTGTTATACGAAAAAAAATCAATACATCAATACCTTGAGAGTGAATCACTGTTGAGCTCAGGGTGATTTGTGCGTAATCTATTGTAGCGCTTCAGGTTTAATGTTTTCCGTTAATTAAAATGTATTCAAACAATTGTCACGTAAGAAAAATTATTAGTATACACTTCAATTTCATAAATAGTTTTTTTTTTAATTGTAGGTGGTATAAATTTATTCAAATAGCTCAGTAATATAATAATTCCTTCTTACAGGATCTCGGCCTTAAATTACACGAGAGATCCTATATCGAAAGTGCTATTTTATAACTTTTGAGTTGGCATCTTTTGTATGTATATTTTGTTTCCATATTTTTTGTTAGAAACATTTTGAAGACCGCAAATGGAAAGTTTTATAAAATCTGCATGAGAACCAATAGCAAATAGGAAATACATTGAAAGCTAAAAAATCAGCTAAGGACTGAATTTTGTATTAGACAGATTCTCCAAAGGTTCAAAACTCTAGATAGTGACTCCTAAATTAAAATAGTTTTCAGGGCAGCAACTAACACATTGTTGTTAAATACCCTCCAACAGCAAATGTCGAACCATCGGCCCAGTGGTAATAAATACATGTGTAACTAAATGAATAAGCAACTGTAATTCTAGTTTCTGCTAGTGACAATTTCTACCACTAATGTTTCTTCAGGAAAGATAAAAATCAAAACATTTCGAAAAAGTTCACCAAAAGATGTATAAAATCTGATAATAAATTTTTTGGTCACAGTCTTATACTGGTGTACTTTTTGAACCATTTTTTGTAGATATTCGCATTGTATGATAAATGAAAATTGCAGAAAGTTATGGTAATAAACAAGAAACTTGCCATGTTAAAACGAGTTCAAACTTATTTCAGTTTTTAAAGTTTACTTTACCTCTGATAAAAATATAAAACATTTCTGTTTTAAAGACATCTTTGTTGAATATACGTCCATGTAAAACAGTGGCGGGTCCGGACTTTCTTCTAAGGGGGTTTTCACCTCCGGGGGTATAAAAATAGGGCCTAGTATCTCCGGCTTGCGGGGAATGACCCCTCTTAAACGGGGCTGACCCCGAGGGAACCCCGGGATATAGAAATAGGACTCAGTCCGTGGTTGTGCGGGATGAATAAATACACAACCCATCTTTCGGATGGGATGTAAACTCAGGTCCACGTGTTGGAAGAAATGCCACGCTTCCTGCACCTTAAAGAACCCTTGTAGCAAGCTCTTCTTCGAGTTGTCCGTAGGTGATCGGCTACGCTACAAGGCTAAATTCCCCACCTCTTTCGATTTCACCTTACTTTTTTCAGTGGCATTCAGAATTTCCCGTCCCATGACCCTTTCCATACCCCAAAGTGAATATTTATTAACAAACTTGTTCTCGTCTCGATATAGCTGAAATATTGCTCAGTAGACTCAGTAGACGTTAAACAACATTCAATCAATCAATCAATCTAAGGGGCTTTTCAAAAAGGGGGAGGAGCACAACCCAATTTTTCGAAAAATCCCTAGGAATTTTAAATCCTTTCCAACCTATGGTGGCGGGCAGTCCTACCCCCCCCCCCCCCCCCCCCCCCTGAATCCGCAACTGTCTTTGGAATTCATATATTCAAGGCAACTGGGGACCAGCTGGAACCACTATTAAACTTTCCCACAATAGTATTTCGAGTTCTCCCCAAGATGACCGCTTGCAGATAATACAAATTGGTGAATTCTTTCAACGATTTTCATCTGTCAAACTTATCAAAAGGGAACAAATGATTTCATTCTGATTATATCAGGAAATATATCACGATATTTCTGTTTATTTACTTATTTATGTTTTTGGTTCACCCAGATATCGCTTTGCAACCATTAACCTATTATTCAGAGATCTTGTATGAACCTAATTTGGTCACAAAAGTTCTGTAAAAACTGTTTTCTTCAAGTTTACATCTGATGAAAGATTGCCAGTGGCGGGAACATAATTTATTGCTGGACCATTACCAACATGGCCGCCAGCGGGAGACAGATAGGAAAACCTTTCAAAGATACTCTTATTTAGTGTAAAACAAGAGAGCCAATTTGTAACAACGTGGTGAATTAATCCTAAAGAATATAAGCTGTTTACATGAGAGAAGATTAAAGATCGGTGATATCATGAATGTAAGAAATTCCGCCTTTTCTCTAGAGAAGCGGATAATTCTTACATGGGTGAAAGATATACAGAATCTATCCCATGGGAAAGGGTGAGAAAAGTAGAACTCAAACACAAAAGCTAATATATCATGTTCATCTTTAGATTTGCCGAGAAATGGACAAAAGATATCTTAGCCCAAGGGATTGAGATGAACTAATCTCACGAGAGTTTGATACTTCTCCTCGCCTTTAACGCTCTTAAATAGCTCACAAGGCTATGTTCAACTTTGAATGTTACAAAAATATATCACAAAAGTTCCCGGGAAAAGTATGACATTTTTGTATCTGTTAACCAAAGTTTGATGGCTTCTTCGTTGTCAACGATAGGTGCGAATTTTTAGTATCCGTTTGTATAGAAATTGCATTACTCGCGTTTCATGATAAAGTGTCTGTTAAAATCTAAAGTCATGCTTTATATAAGCAGTAAGAGTTAATAAGTACTAAAATACCGAAGTTGCATAATGAACAGTGAATTTTGTTATGTTGTATACACGTATTTCAAGTAGTAACCTTTCATAAGCAGCATTAGAATAAAAAATATGGAAAGCCATTATCCAAAAGTAGTAAAAATAGAAGTACTCATCACCAAAAATATCGAAATAGGAGGCCAAATCCAGTACCAAGGACATCCATCGAGTGCCATACACGGAATGAGGCCTCGGTATTTTAAGGGATTAAAATTTTGATAAACAGTAAATTTCTATTAAACGCAAGGTAAATTTTTCATGTCAGACAAGTCTAACTATTGGGCTGGTGAAGACATCTGGTCCACCCGCAGTGCCAACGACCCAATCCAAAATACTAAAATACCGAAGTCGCATAATGAACAGTATATTTCGTTATGCTAAACACGTGTTTCAAGGAGTAAACTCCCACCAGAAGCATTAGAATCAAATAATATGGAAAGCCATAAACCAAAGTAGTAAAGCAGGAAACAAACTAGAAGTACTGTGGTCCGCTGGGCCACAAATGAATACCCCCGCTTCCAAAGTGTAATACGATTCTTTAAACAGTTGTCCAGACCAAATTTGAAATGGCCCCACTCATACAAGCCAAGAAAACATGAAGTGGTAAGACAGCATTAGTTTAGTTATAGTTAAGCGTCAAAGAATCAGCAAACAGGAAGTGCCTGCATAACAGACCTGTAAATGGCTTACACATTAAAACTCATTTTTATAAAGCTCCAGTCCAAATTTGCAATCATATAAAAGCCAAATAAACTGTTACAAAAAATTCTCATCCATAAAGGGTTATAGTAAAACTTCAACATATAAGCAAACAGGAAGTGGTTATACAGCAGACCTCAAATAGCTTACAGGTTACAACTCATTATTATAAAGCTCCAGACCAAATTTGAAATCATTCCCACCCATACAATTCAAGTAAACTGCGACGAACATTTCTCATCTATGGTGTGTTATGTAAAACTTCAACATATCGGCAAACAGATAGTAGAGACAAGACAGATCCGAAAATAGCTTACACGTTACAACCCATCATAATCAAGCTTCTGATCAAATATAAAATCATTCCAATATATACAAGCTGAGAAAACTGTGACGAAAATTTCTCATCCATAGTGTGTTATAATAAAACGTCAACATATCGGCAAACAGGAAGTAGCAAGACGACAGACCCAAAAATAGCTTACACGTTACAACTCATTATAATCAAGCATCTGACGAAATATGACATCATTCCAACATATACAAGCTGAGAAAACTGTGACCAAAAATGTGCGACGGACGGACAGACGGATGGACGGACGAACGGACGGACAGACGGACACGGCCATCACTATATACCCGCCGCTTTTTCAAAGCGAGGGTATAATAACAATGAATAAATCGCATGAAAATTCGAATCGATTGCAGACGTTTTACGCACGCGCTTACGGACGATGTGACAAAGCACCCCACCCCGAAGGGGCGAGATTATAGTTATTAGTCATGTTCTAAAATGTAAGACTGGACAATTCTTCCCTAGGGTTTACATTTTCCAGTCAGAAACGAGGTTTGTCGAGTTTCTGATGATAGGAATTGTAAACCCGAGTGAGGAATTGTCCTGTATCACATTTGTGACCATGGATGATTATTTGTCTCACATTTATCGGCCAAATATTAAAAGAAATAAACATGGCCGTCATGAAACAAAAATGCGCTCTCTTAAACTTGGCCGTCAAAGCGATTGCGTGCGTTTCCGTTTTGTACTAAAGGTACAAAATTCAAAAATTCATCTTGTAAGTTGCGCTTCAGTGATTTTCAAACTGAAGCAAAATGAATTTCAAAGTTGTCATGTCATTTGTGTGTTTTTTCTGACGTTTAGCATTGTGACTCGACGTTATTTGCATTGTTATGTCAAGTGAGGTCATGTTATGGGATATGCATGAATCTTACTCTGACGTCTCACACAGAATTTATCGGACCGACAAGTATAGCAATGTGAGAATATAATCAGTCGTGTTCTAAAATGTGAGACTGGACAATTCCATCCGAGGGTTCACATTTTCCAGTCAGAAAAGAGGCTTGCCGAGTTTCCGATGATAAGAAATGTGAAGTCGAGAGTGGAATTGTCGTGTCTCACATTTTTGACCATGGCTGATTATTTTTCTCACATTTCTCGACCGAATATCAAAAATAATAAACATGGCCGCCATGAAACAAAAATTAATGCGCTCTCTTTAACTAAGCCACCTCCTGCAAAATAAATTCAATATTTGAAAAGATCGTGTGCGTTTTGGCTTTGAAACAAAGGTCAAAGATAAAAATTCATCTTTGAGTTTGCGCTTCAGAGGTTTTTAAACTGATGTGAATTTCAAATTTGTCATGTCATTCGTACGAAGTTGTTTGGTTTTCTGACGTATAGCATTGTGACGCGACATTTATTTGCCTTGTTATGTCACGGGGGTCATGTGATGTGAGAACTGGTGTCTCTCACAGAATGTATCCATCCCAAACGTATAGAAATGTGAGAAAAACCTATCTCAACCACCGCAATCACGAAATTTGTTTATCCCATAGGCGATAAATAATCTATATCTGATTTTGATCGAATTGAAGTAGCTATTTCTTCTGTAAATTATTATTTTCAATGTTTGAAAACTTATCCAAGAGACAAACATCTGGCCATAATGAAAACAAATTATAGATCTATTAACTACTATTAGAACCGAGATAATTCAAATTGGTCCTTGTATGGTCCTTTCAAAAAGTTATCCGGTACCTCATCCAAGACAGTCGCCAGCAGGGAACATAATTTAGCATATGAATCAATAGGAACAATGAAAGTTCCTCTTTGAAATTACAAGTCCGATTATAAACATGCTGTGATGCAGTAGTCCTTAAAAGGAACCATCTAAAAGGATCTCGGCAGGTCCTTATCACACCAAAAGATTGCTGCCAGTATGGACAAGTTATGTATTAGACCACAGTTCATTCAAAGACTTTCGAAGCAACTTGTCCAAATATAGTCGGAAAGGCCATTTACTGGTCTTTTCAAAAAGAAGCCTGGCATAGATAATATAAATGACCTCAATAATAAAGGTTTTTCTTTTCTTGTATGATAAGAGACCTAAATGTAATAAGGCTCAACTCAATGTGTCAAGGGAAATTATCTTTGTATTCATTTCCTATAGGGTTCAGTATAAAATTATACTTCCCGTTCGCCGCCATATTGGATTTAATGTGGACTTGGAGGACGCAGTTGTCAAAAGGGGCAATCAAAGGACCATTTTTTGACCAGTTTGATTCCAATATGCCCAGCAATCTTGGATGAGGTCGGCAACTTCCATCATGAAGATAAAATGTAGTCCTTCACATACCGATTTTTTTTGCATTTAATCTTAATCTCTATCTCATATCATGTTTAAAATATTAGGCAACACGTTTAAACCTACAAAAAAGACCAATAAAGGGCAAGAACTCCTATATGGGTTTTACGATTTAAAAAAAAACCAGGTGAGTAAACTTTTTTTGAACATTTTTGAAATTTAAAGTTGACCTTTATCTGTTATAAATTTGTTTTATCAAAAATTAAAACTATTAGAATTTTGATTTTTTTTTAAAAAAAAAGAGCAATAACACAACCAGGTTTTCTTCGGATTTTCTTCAAAATTTCAGGGCACGCAATGGTTAATGATTTATTTGCCAGAAATGGCAATTTACCCCGTTGTTCTATTTTTAGTAACGGAAGACATATTGTTAGGTCTTCGGACTCTTGTGACACAATTTTAAATCTAGATACCATGGTAATGATTCAGATCAAGTTGGGTAAAAATTGGCCCTTTTGTTTCAGAGGAGAAGAGTTTTGAAAAAGTTTACGACGGACGACAGACAGACGGGACGGACACCACACCGACGGACTCCAAGTAATTCCGATATCTCAAATGGCCTTTTAGGCCAGGTGTGCTTAAACATTACATTTGTATTTTCTTCAAAGTACGGGTTATCTCAATCATTTGCAAGTTGCTTGTTTTAATATTTCTACAATATCAAGAGATAAACATTAAAAAGTTCTCGCTTAAGCTCGGACTTTTAATGCAGCATCTTCAACAATAAAAATGTAATAAATCTCTAACCTCAGAACATATAAATCTTAATTATAACAATGATATGCTCACGTTATAAGATAAATATATGTAAATAAAATGTTTTTTTTTTAAACAGTTGTAGCCGGACTGGCCTAACAACCAACCCGAGCAAGGTTTGATCACTCGAATCTCTTGTTAGTCAGTGGCACAATCCAGGAATGATACAAACAGTCTGACACCAGTTTGTCACTCTTTGGGGTCAAGGGCCAAAGATGACAACAAAAATGAGGACCCAAGATTTACTGAACACCATAAAACTTAAACAGAATGTAAACCAGCATGTTGGAATTTAGGTGTGAAATAAGATTTCGTACCAAAATAAGTTAACAATGAATGAAACTGATCATGATAATCAAATGACAAATAAAAAATACAACTACAAAAATCATCTAGTTAAACATAAAAAATATGTAATGTAAAATGAACAAGAAGCTCTCAAGAGCCTGTATCGCTCACCTGGGTCCTATGCAGCTCTATAATTCCCAATTGATGGTCCATCTTTGGTGGTACATGTACATAAAAATCAGAAACTTTTTATAAAATTTAATTTAAATTGTTGAAGCAGTTTCAGAGAAGATTTCCAAACTTAAGGGGCCTATATGTTAATCTACGTTCCCTGCTGGCAGCTATTTAACATAAAACTTTGAAGAGGGTCACCCAAGGACTATCATATTAAAATTCTACGGAAATTGTTCAAGCAGTTTCAGAGGAAAGGATCTTTTTATGTATTTCCTACTGGGTCCAACGTAAAACTAAGTTTTGCTACTGGTGGCCATGTCGGAAGACGGATCAGCACCAAAGTAACAAGTTTGGTCAAAATCTCACAAGTTTCATTTAAGCAATATTTGAATTGAATCCATTCAGTGGTTTTCCATGATATCTTTGTATGCATTTCCCCTTAGGGTCCAATTCATCGCTGCCGGCCATTTTGGATGATTGATCAGCACCGAAGTAACAACTCCTGGTCAGCTTCTCATAAGCATTATTTATGCAAAGTTTGGATTAAATCTATTAAGCAGTTCTCAAGAAAAATATATTTTGTTAAATTAAGTTCACAGCTGGTGACACTTGGTCAGCACCTGACAGGCATCATTCATGTCATGTTTGATTTAAATCCATTCAGCAGTTCTCTAGAAGATCTTTGTGTGCATTTCCCATAGGGTCCAATGCTGTCGGTTATGTAAGATGACGGATTGGCACCAAAGAAATAACTCTTGGTCAGCACCTCATAAGCATCATTCATGCAAAGTTTGTTTCAAATCCATTCAGTGATTCTCAAGTAGAAGTTCTTTGTATGCATTTTCCCATAGGGCCCGATGTTAAAATTAAGATCCCCGCTGGCGGCCATGATAATTCGGCACCAAAGTACCAACACTTGGTCAGCACCTCATAAGCATCATTCATGCCAAGTTTGGTTCAAATCCATTCAGTGGTTCTCAAGTAGAAGTTCTGTGTATGCATTTTCCCATTAGGTCAAATGGTAAACTAAGTTCCCCGCTGGCGGCCATCTTGGGAGAGGTCGGAAAACTTGACCGTGTTCAATAAAATGTAGTCTTTGACATGCTGAACATTTTTGCAATTTAAACTTGACCTCTATCTCAAAGCGTTTTTGAAATATAGGACAAAAAATATAAAATCACGAAAAATTTGACCAATAAAGGGCCATAACTCATATATAGGTGCTTGAACTTTACCTCTATCTTTTATAGTTTTTTTTAAATAAAAAACATCAAAATTTTGAAAATTTTACGGAAAAAGGGCAAAAACTCTTACATGGGTCATCAGATTTTCTTCAAAATTTCACCATGGGTAGATCTTGTCATGCTGATCATTAATACCATTGTCAGATTTTTGATATCTGTAACGGTTTTTGAGTTATTTGCCAAAAACTGTTATTTACCCCTATGTTCTATTTTTAGTAACAGCAGCCATGTTGTTTGGCGTAAGACATGGAAAATTACAAATTTGAAAGTAGATGCCCTAGTGATGATTCAGTTGAAGTTTGGTTTTATTTGACCCAGTGGTTTCAGAGGAGAAGATTTTTGAAAGTCAGCTAACGACGGACGCCAAGTGATGGCAATAGCTCACCCTGGCATAGCCAGGTGAGCTAAAAAGGGAGATGTAACATCTTAAATAAGATAATTTACTGAATGTAAAAATATTCAATGCGAAGACATGATCTACCCCATTTAGAGATCTAGTTTTCAACCCCATATTTAGCCAAACAGGACAGAGTAGACCAGCAGTCGACTATATAAAAAGAAAGTTGGGTTGTTTTGATAGATATATTAGCCGTTTACCTTGAAGTTATTGAATATTATGAATCTGGACAAGGTTACACATTTCCTCATAAATTTCTATAATAAATCAATATTAAGATCAGAATGGTAATCGGACAAACTCATATATTGGAACTATTTTATATCCAAAATCGATAAGTACAAAGTTTAGTATTAAACTTCAGTTTAGTAAATGTAAATTCAAAATGCATTCAAAACATAAAACAAACCTTTCATTCTGAAAGCAACAGGAAATGAAAACACAAAAATTAAAGGGGAATAATTTACAAGATAACTCTAATGTTCCTTTCACAAAGAACTAAAAGAAAATAAACTCTAGACAGTGTTATTTTTCACAAATGTGCAATATCTCAAAATGGCATGGATAGTCAATCCATTTATATAACTTGGCCCAATCCAGAGCGAGACAGTCCTCATTCCCAACACTGTTAGGTTCACCAGGAGCCCAGTTAGTGTAGGTCAGTTGTTTCTGGTTTGAAACCCATTCCCATATACCTTCTTTCACAAGATC
Organism: Modiolus philippinarum; assembly: GCA_002080025.1. NCBI lineage: Eukaryota > Metazoa > Mollusca > Bivalvia > Mytilida > Modiolidae > Modiolus > Modiolus philippinarum. The sequence continues at coordinate 87,484 of MJUU01035591.1, read as the reverse complement.
ATTGCCACCTGTCCAGAATGATTCGTCCAGTTTCTTCGCTGTTAACAAAATATGGAGGATTTTAAAAGTTTATATATCTTATAATTAGCATATTGTATTATTAAATTATATATTATATTATTATCTTGTATTATTATACAATACTTTTATAACAGTCGATTAGATTGGTCAAACTGACAGTTTAATTACGTAATCAAAGTACATTTTTCAATACCCGAGAGCGTCAATCGTAGTTTTGAGGGTCTAAACGGATATTTTTAACGTCAAATCAAGATTAACGACCTTTGGTATTCAAATAATGTACTGTTATTGCGATTTTGATGCAATTAAACGGTTTCATTTTCTGTTTTTGACTTGCGTATTTGAACCATACAAGGAACCAGACTAAACAGGGAACTTACTTGGTCCCAGTTGTGTACATGGGGGAATTGACAGTCAGTTTTGACCAGTTAAAACTTCCGTTATGTAAATGTTGCATTAGAATACTCTATTTATTTATCTTGGACATAGTAGGTTTTATGTCAAGTCTGGTTTCATAACATGGTACAAATATGAAGAAAAAAACATAAATTTGCTTGGTCGCATGAAATCGAAAAAAGAGAACATTATTTGAATACCCGAAGGCACCTACCTTACATTGACCGCTAAAATATCCATTTACCATGAAAGAGTGTCCCGAATTCTACACTGCAAACTTTTTGCCCATTATGGTGAAAACCTGTTCAATCGTTTGGCCTGAGAAGGGATAATTCCGTTTTATGAACCCACCTGGATAAAGCCATGGTAAACTTTTGCCATCGCTTTGCTTCCGTCGCTCACGGCGTAAAATTATCATTCAAAGATTTCCTCTTCAGCAACTACTGGGCCCATTGAGACAATACAATAGGCCTCGGGAGATCCTCTCTAAAATATTTTCGAGTTCGTACCTCATCCATGATGGTTTAACACAGGACCCGAAGGAAAACGCAATTAGAGATCTTCTCCACTGAAACTAGTGAGCTGATTGAAACTAAACTATACCACAATAGTCCTTTTGTGGTCCTCTATCAAAATGTTGCTTCTTAGATTGCCATCAACGGGGAACATGGTTTAACATTGGGCGCTTTCAAAGACGTCCTCCGAAACTCTTGGGCTAATGGGAACGAAACTTCGCCAGAATAATCCTTGGATGGTCCCCTACAAAGAACATGATTAACAGGTTCCTAGCTTATCCAAGATTGCCACCAACGGTTAACATATTATAACATTGGACATATGGAAAAGCAAATGCAGGGATCTTATCTGAAACTACCATGTCATTGGAACGAAACTTGGCTACAGTAATCCTCTGGTGGTCCCCTTAAAGATGTTTTTTTTTAGGATCACACTATTGCAAGCTAACTCCAACCGGGATCACAGTTTAACATCGAACCCATATGAAACACAATCAAATATCTTTTCCTAAAAAAAAACGCAATAGAATTTTTTTTTACAAAATTTGATTATAGCAATAACAATCGTTAGGTGGTCGATTTCAACAATATTGATTTTTATGTTTGTAATTAATAAATGGCTGCCAGAGATGAACGTAATTCTTTCATAAATTGATTTAGAAGCCTTCGGAACTAAGAAATTAAAGGTATCAATAGTACATTGGTGGTCCGTTTTAAAATGAGGTGATAATATTTATACTTCATTGAAGGTGCTGAGCTATTGGCATCATTATGGCCAAAAACTATAGTCACATGCCACAATTCACAAGAGAACTGGGGTAGAAAAACACCAATGAAGACAAGAGACAAACATAAATAACGATAGCCGGAATTGGTAAAGGCACTAAAAATAGCCAGCGATAGGGTTAAACCGCTTCATGGGTACCCAACCCCCTTCTCTATCCCGTTTCCCTTTCGTATCATAAACATACGAATAAAACCCAAATACAGGTAGACTACTGACTGTTTGACCACTATCTTGAAAAAAAAAATCATATGGAAAAACGTAATTTAGAAAGATCGGTCAAAGGGCACTCGCCGCTAAAGTGCCGGCTAGAGCTAAAGGAATGTAGTCTTCTGTTAAACACTGTAGCACTACGGAAGACAAATCAAACTCTGTGTATATATATGCTCCAAGGATGCCTTTTAGGAAATATTTTCAGTCTTATTTTCTTCAGCAAATTGATCAATTTAAAGTTTTTGATGAATGGTTCTTATGTGTTCTCATGTTTATCATTATTATGTTGTATTGTATTGCATATAAAATAAATTATTCAACAATTTTGTTTACAACAACCGACGTAAAATTTGATATTTGAAGCTAGCAATAGAATCATATTTATGTAATTTACCATCAACTTGATATCGATCACAGTAAAATTTAAGACAAAACAGTGTCGAAAAATACAGTCTTACTTGTTCGTTATGGTGTTTTTCATATTGCAATGTCCTATTTTGTCTCTTGACTTTTACCCCTTAATCGTGGGTATTCTCCAATTTTACTCTTAAACAGGGAGGAAACAGGCTATGAAAAATGCTTACATAAAAGTAAACATGGCTGCATACAGTCAAGGTGTCATGTACTACACAATACACACATTTAACTGTATTAGATATGCATGGACGAACATTCGCAATATTGGCCATGTGGCCAGCTGGGCCCCTGGAAAACAGAATTCAGTAGCCCAGCAAATATTTCACTAGTCCAGAACTATACTTTCAAGCAAAATTTCAGGATATTTCGGTAGTCACCTGGGCTATTGGATTTTAGTACAGTACTTGTAGGGTAAAACATAACCATTTTATGGTGTATGGTGTATGGTGTAATGGTGTATGGTTCAATGGTGCATAGTGTATGGTTCAATGGTTCATGGTGTATGGTGTAATGGTATATGGTGTTGCAACGTGAACCATACACCATACACTATGAACCATACACCATACACTATGAACCATACACCATGCAACATAACCCATACTCTGTACTCGGTAACTCTGGACCATACACACGATCGAGCGGCGACACGATGTGAACGAGAGACAATGAACTGCATGGTGCCTTGGGACTGGTGCAATCGAAGTTAATATAAAATACATTTTCAAAAATATGTTAACCCTATAAAGCAATGATAAAGAAATTTAATCGTGCTTTTTATGTGCCAGCAGGTTGCTATTTTCTACAACCATGAAATAATAATTATTAGCCAAAAGAAACGCATAAAACATGTAGTGACGAAAAGCGCATATCTTTTTATTTTTTAACTAAAACCGAAGATGTGAATATAAAACCGAAAAACATATCTTTTTAATTTGCATTTTAACGTATTTTTGAATTTTCCGCCGAACGCCGATGGGCACTCAATTATTATGTTCGTGAAGATCGCGCTGGTTCATGACACATATTTTTCAATAAATTTTGCCATAACTTGACAAAAGTAATATTTTTTTCAACAATTTTACAATCCCAAAAACTTGCGAGAAAATATTATGATATGACGTATTCATGTCCAAATACTCAGTGCGCAAAATGATATTTTCCCATTGGCATAATGTTCCCTAAAACATGCAAGAAATTTACAAACACTCATATTTAGTATGATTTGCTGCAAATGTCAACTAAAAGTCAAATTTGGCACACATTTGTCTAAACCATGCAACATATATGGTGTATGCATAGTATATGCCATTTTATCAGAATACTATCTAGCTGCTGTGACTCTAATGTGGTACAAATTTCCTGAACAGATGCAACAATAAGGCTATCAAAAGTATGAGATATGGTGTAAATGCCATCTAATACTCAAATTTAGTACAAATTTACTGAAAATATGCAACAATATATATAGAGATGACATGCAATATGGTGTAAATGCAATCTAGTACTCAAATTTGGTGCAAATATAATGAAAACATGCAACAATAGGGATACTGATAGGATGCGATATGGTGTAAATGCAATCTAGTACTCTAATTTGGTACAAATTTACTGGAAATATGCAACAATAGGGATATCGATAGTATGCAATATGATGTAAATGTCATCTAGTACTCAAATTTGGTACAAATATACTGAAAAAATGCAACAATAGGGATATCGATAGTATGAGATATGGTGTAAATGCCATCTAAT
>MJUU01035591.1:23026-50606 GCA_002080025.1 Modiolus philippinarum | reverse complement strand
GGAGGAAAAAAATAGCAAAACAACATAAAATAAAGTAAACAATCACAAATGTTTGGTCAACGTCCAATGTAAAAACGACCTTAGCTTCCCTATTGACATGTATCTGTTAGACTGCCCTTAAAATATACTTATTTAGACTGTGGGGGCCTTCAGTTTTACGAACTACTAACAATACTAATCACACACACCTTTCTCAATACAAATCAAACACACCCTCACATTAAATCGTAAATATATCCAAAAAAAAACAAAAAAAAAACACTCACGATTTGCCTTGAATACATTGTGTATCAATAAATTTAAACATAAAAAACAGCAAAACTAACAAGAGGTATGTATAGAAACTAAGAAATCGTTAATCAACTGAATGAATTTGATCGTTTAATTTAATAATAGACTGATCGACGGACAACTACGAAATATTTACGGATTACATATTCTAATTTTAAACAATTTAAATGCATTTAAAACATAATTGGTCAGTGCTTTGACACAAAATTACCATCCAACTTGTTAAATAGGGCGTACAGTTTAACTTAAAACAATAACTGCATATTTTAATTATTTATTTTGTGTTAAATTCGAGAAAAACGCTGATTTTTGGTTGATTTTATGGGTATTTTCTAATCTTCTATAAAAAGAGAATGCAAATTCGAAGAATGATGTATAACGTGAAAAATGTTTCAGCAATTATCTGTTTTTCTTGTAATAATGCCATTTGTAGATAAGTTTTCGTTTAATAGGTAACAAGCCCAAAAGATTAATTGGGGTGTCGGCAATCCGTTTAGGGTTTGTCATTCAATTGCAATTATCTCATTGTTTCTACCACATTTCATTTTTACGACAGACATATTTCAAAAATATAGTAATCAAGCTATCCAAAACGACCGAGAAATCGAATAGGGTATTTGGGTCATTGAAACTTTTTAAATAAGCGACTTTTGCTTAATTCGCCGCTCTACTAATACTGGTTTTATTTATTCACCCAACATAAATGTTTTATTTTTCATAGTTTTTTTACATACTATTTCTTTTTTAAATTATGTTTTTTCTCTTTTTACAGATATTTTCATAATTTTATATTTTCATTAAAAACTTAATTTTACAATTTTGGAATAGAAAATCCTGTAGTAAACTACTAAGAAGAAGAAACAGAATAAGACAGCCCCCAATTGGCTTGTTTATCATAAGTTAAGATACTTACACATGCATCGTTTGCACTTCATTATTCATAAGATCTAAGATCTAAGTCTGTCGGATAGTTTTTCATATATTTTACGAAAGGATATGGAGTAAATGATTATGAGACCATAACACATATGTTAACTCCAACTGCAATTAATTTTAATGGGCTGTATGGCCTTTTCGGAAATTAATTCCTCGTCAGCAGACCTAAACGTAGGATATCCAAAATTTCAATAAATGTTTACAATGCAAAAACCAAACGAAATTCGAATAATCAGTAATATAAAAAATAGCCAAGGAAACACTACGGTGGAGGGAGCTCCAGATATAATGAACACTTTTCTCCATGACCTTTTAGAATGTTGGTGTAGGGAATGATAATTCATTTTTTTCTTGTCATTTTTATACTGTATTTGCGGTTTTTTATTTTTAACTAGGAACCGTTCAAAATAAAAAGGACAATTAGACGATTCTATTCCAGAAATTGAAGATAACAGTTGAACAAAATTCATTGTGTTGACTTGATCTCTTGTCCAGAGCAGAACTTTTGTACCGTAGCAACTACAATTATCAAATTTGTTTTGTGGAGTGTCATTTTTAGGGATTTGTTTGCGTATCAAATTTAGATCACTGTGACATTGACTTTGACCTTTGACATGTATGATAGTAAAACCATGTGCATTTTTGGTCCGGAGCAGAACTTTTGTACACCGGTGTACCTTAATACCTAGGATTATCAAACTTGGTATTAGATGCATCATGGCAATGCGATGTATCGCGTTCTAAATTAGGGTCACTGTTACTTTGACTTTAACGATAAAAAAATGTATACATTGTGTTCGGAGCTGAACTTTTGTAGTATTGCAGCTAAGATGATTATTTTGCTACGTAGATGCATCATAGGAAGGTGATTTGTGGTGAAGTAAATGTAGGTCACTGTGACCTTGACTTTGACATTTTTAAACCCTTGTTCAATTTTTTGTCCAGAGCTTTGGTTAAATTGTCCTTGTATCCACCTTATTATATTTTATTTAATGTATTACAGTTTATATGAAATAGTAGAAAGGATATGACCTGAAGATAATAAAACATGAACTTCATTCCTGACAGGATTAATTTTTTGTTAGATTCACTTACCAATAACTATGTGGTTGAAAGTCAAAATTTCAAGATGACATCCTTTGGTACTCAAATGCAGATCCGGGGTATTAGTCTGGCTATGCCGACAGCTCTAGTTTTGCTCAAGTCTATTTTACAATAACTACAAATGATATGTCTATGATATTTGCTATACGGCTTGCTCTTGGTTTGTACAAGTCAATCTGCCATTTAGATTTTGACCTTGACCTTAATTTCATGGTCCAGTCTGATTTGAACTAAACTTGGCCTCAAAAGCTCACTGGTGCCCTCCTTCAAATTTGCATTTGGCATGTCTTCATCCAATCCAAGGTTGCCAATTGGGAACATAGTTTTAGGATTGGACCAGACTGGAAATGCCTTATTTCTATGTCAGCATTGGTGAAGGTTGGCGATACAGGCTTTTGAGAGCCCCTTGTTTCATTTTCACTCCCCTTTCATGGCCCTTTTAAATGTGTAACTATCGGCTGTATTGAAATTTGGCCGAAAGATGGATGCAGTTCTCCTGTCACCTGTCTCCTTGTCTCAACCCTTTCTCCATTCCCTTTTCCCGCTTCCCTTTCTCTTTTTCATGGCCCTTTTCTCCATTTACTCATTTTGTCCTCCCGGTCTCCTTTTCATGGCCCTTTTCTCCCTTCATGTCTTGTTTCTTTTCTTCCATCCCATTTTCCTCTTTACCCTTTTTACCGTCATAATATTTTTTAAATAAAAGAAAAAGATACTTTCATGAAATGAAACAACGGCAGTAGAATACCGAAGGAACAAAGGGGTGAAATTCACAAAAATAGAAGTCCAAAGACAGGGCAAAAACGAGAACACAGAAAACAATGACGTTAGACACAAAAACAATGACGCCAGACAGACACAAAGCACAGAACCAGAAACCACAACATTCATAACAAAGGCACTCACAGTGTGAACTCCAGTGAAACTGAGAGTGACATCAGGTGCTCCGGAAGGGTAAGCATGTCCTGCTCTGTTAACAGCACCCGTCACACTGTGAGTGATTCAATCCGGTAAAATGTCAAAGTCGGTAGTCAAATCCGGGAAGACGTGAATCTAGCTGAAAATGTCCACTTTCATTTGGGATACTGACACGTCATATCTTTCAATGATGCCATGGTGACGGCCATAGAATTTCTTGAGGGATGAAATTAACAAAGGTTGAACAAATCCCTGACTTATGGTGACGGCCATAGAATTTCTTGATGGATGAAATTAACAAAGGTTGAACAAATCCCTGAAACGAGAAAATATCAGATGCTCCGAATGGGTACATATTTTTTTCAGAGAAAGCTTTGCAATGTATCAGTTGATAAAAATAAAATAACCATTGGTGACTTTACAATACAATGTATACTAATAAGTAGCCGTTGCTGCATATTTGTTATCACTCATTATTTTACTCCTATGAGTGAAAATTGTAAGCATGTCAAAAAGCATTCTTATTTGAACAAACTAAAAAATGTTCTTGTCATAAAACAGGATTTATAACTTCCGTTTTTTATTATCACATACATGCTCAAAATATTGCAGGAAAGACAAGATGTGTTTGTGAAACACTACATATGCCCCCAGATTCTACAGTAAAATATATAAAAATACCCAATTTCACTCCCTTTTTACCTCTGTGACCTTGACCTTTGACCTTATTTTTATGCATATTTATATTCATATTGACAAGACCTATACACTTGCTAAGTATTAAACGTCTATCTCACATAGTTCAAAAGTTGTTTATTACCATAAAAGCAACCAATTTAACCCTTTCTTCTGTAACAGATGAAGGCACTTTGGGCCTCTTGTTTATTGAAATAGGTTTTATTTGTTTAAAAGTATCTGTTTAAACATGCTTTAAGAAACCTACAGAAAAAAAACGCATCAAGATCCGACAAAAAATTAAAAATTCATATTTTTTTCGTTTGTCCCCCTTTGGGTCTCTTGTTTCTCAAAAACGGAAAATGCTACCTCAAATCTGTCGACATACTACAGTTGCGCAATTTTACTAGCAATAACATGAAACAAACCCCGTCTCAACAGGATAAATAAGGATCTACAGTCAAATATGTGAAAACGGCCAATTTCACCCCTTTTAACCTCTATGACCATGACCTTTGACCTGACCTATTTTTTTTTAATATTTATGTTCTTCTTGACTAGACCTATACACCTGCCAAATATAAAAAGTCTACCTCATATAGTTCAAAAGTTATAGCCAAGGTTTAAGTTTCGGACGCACAGACAGACAAACAGACAGACAGACAGGACAAAAACAATATGCCCTCCGATCATCGATCTGGGGACATAAAAACTGAGGATAGAATTTTTTACTAATTTCGCAAGAAACCTTATAGTGTAAGACAAAGCGGACGCGATGATTATCCATCTTATCTGGAAATCCTCGGCAACAATATCGAGACGGTAAGAATGATTTTGTCTCATAACTATATTTATATCTTTCTATTGTCGATTGCATCATTTTCAGCTGACAATTCCAGACACATTTTATAATAAGTATTATCTCTGATCAAATGTGACAAAAGAATAATCTCTTAAATATTAGCAGTTGCTTTGCAAGGTCGGCGTTGTTTTCTTTTTACACAAGTCATCTTCTTTCATTTTTTCAAAGATAAAAACATCTATCAATAGGGAATAAGCTTGTATTTCGAAAACAATCATCCCGTAAGGAATTGTCGACGGCTTTATTCGGAATAATTGAAAACGAAGGAAGTAGATACTTATCTTAAGCCAATCAACAGTGAAGGGTTCTTTTGTTTCTATTTTTATAATCACTCAGCACCCTACTTAGTTTCATGCAATTTCTAAAAACTAGTACAGCGCAATGAGAATTTTGCGTTTTATTCACGTTTATAGTGTAATGTCAAAATATATTCGAACACTATATATTCATGCTGACTTTATTGCATAATTAGTTACATGTAAACCAACAAAAGTTTAGCATCACAAATGCCTTGAACATTCATAGGACGATACTCCTTTCTACATACAAAAGCGGCTACTTCGTGAACTGGGCGTAGTTTTTGCATGAATGAGCCGTCATTGCAACCCACGACATTTGGCATACCAACGTCTTCAAAAAAAAAAAATAATAATAAACTAGAGGCTCAGACACTGAGCCTGTATCGCTCACCTGACAAAATGCTGAAGCAGGGTTTTCAATGTTCTGCTTGGTGGCCATGTTTTTTATGTGAATTTCCCATAGGGCCAAAATAAACTGTGTTCTGTGCTGGTGGCCATGTTTTTTATCAGATCGGAACGAAATGAGCAATCTTTGTAAGGGACCTTCAGTTCATCATTCCTGTAAAGTTTGGTTGAATTTGCTTCAGTGGTTTTAGAGCAGAAGAAGAAAATGTGAATTTTCCCATAGGGTCCAATGTTAAACCTAAGTTCTGCAGTGGCGGCCAAGTTTTTTATCGGATCAGAACGAAATGAGCAATCTTTGTAAAGGACCTTCCATACATCATTTCTGTAAAGTTTGGTTGAATTTGCTTCAGTGGTTTCAGAGGAAAAGATGAAAATGTTAATTTCCCATAGGGCCAATGTTAAACTATCTTCCGTGCTGGCGGCCATGTTTTTTTATCGGATCAGAACGAAATGAGCAATCTTTGTTAAGGACCTTTAGTACATCATTCCTGTAAACTTTGGTTGCATTTGCTTCAGCGGTTTCAGAGGAGAAGAAGAAAATGTGAATTTTCCCATAGGGTCCAATGTTAAACCTAAGTTCCGCGCTGGCAGCCATTTTTTTATCGGATTGGAACGAAATGAGCAATCTTCATAAAGGACCTTCCATACATCATTCCTATTAAGTTTGATTACATTTGCTTTGGTGGTTTTAGAGGAGAAGAAGAAAATGTGAATTTTCCCATAGGGTCCAATGTTAAACCTAATTTCCGCCCTGGCGGCCATGTTTTTTATCGGATCGGAACGAAATGAGCAATCTTCGTAAAGGACCTCCCATACATCATTCCTGTAAAGTTTGGTTGCATTTGCTTCAGTGGTTTCAGAGCAGAAGAAGAAAATGTGAATTTTCCCATAGGGTCTAATGTTAAACCTAAGTTCCGCGCTGGCGGCCATGTTTTTTATCGGAGTGGATCGAAATGAGCAATCTTTGTAAAGGACCTTCCATACATCATTCCTGTAAAGTTTGGTTGAATTTGCTTCAGTGGTTTCAGAGGAGAAGATGAAAATGTGAATTTCCCATAGGGCCAATGTTAAACTATGTTCCGTGCTGGCGGCCATGTTTTTTATCGGAACGGAACAGAATGAACAGTCTTTGTTAAGGACCTTTAGTACATCATTCCTGTAAAGTTTGGTTGCATTTGCTTCAGTGGTTTCAGAGCAGAAGAAGAAAATGTGAATTTTCCCATAGGGTCCAATGTTAAACCTAAGTTCCACGCTGGCGGCCATGTTTTTTATCGGATCGGAACGAAATGAGCAATCTTTGTAAAGGGCGTTCCATACATCATTCCTGTAAAATTTGGTTGAATTTGCCTCAGTGGTTTCAGAGGAGAAGATGAATATATGAAAAGGGGTTAACGGACGGACGACGGACGCCAAGTGATAGCAATAGCTCACACTGACCCTTTGGGTCAGGTGAGCTAAAAAAAATCATCGTTTCCTCTGTGCATATCTATTTCCTATATACAAACTGAAACAAGTTTCTCATTTTACTGAAAATATGCTTTTTCATATTCTAGTAATGCTGCAACTGATGCTTGGCTTGCTAACGCCATAAATATCTCCAACATCCGATAAGAACCCCTTCGCTCAATATCTCTCATACAGTGTCAGTTAAGCAATAATTATTTTCAGCCTACAATTTGATATCAATGTCGTCCGTAATATTGCTTCTAATTTTATATAAGCGGGATGTTTTTTTATTTCTCCCTAAAACTCATTTAGAATTACAGTGTTCCTTGTAATATGTAACATCTTAAAAATATCATGCGCGTCTAAAGTTAAGTTACATGTACCGTAAGTTAAAACAAGAAATATTACATATATCTTAAGACAGTCGTAACTTTTTTTTCGATTTCATACGGCTTATAGTATCTACTGCTTCAAACAATTGAATCGAGCTGCTGTATTCTATGTCTTATACAGTATTGTAATTGATTTCACAAGCATCGCCAAGGGTTTTGTTGAAAGCTTTTTATTAACATCACCTTTGAGAAATGAGAAGAAATATCTTCAGAAGTGAGGTAGAATACCTTTTTTGAAGAAAAAACAATGGCAACAACATTGTTAAATAGATGTTTATGAATCATAGATGTTGTCCTTCTTGCTACTTAGCAGATTATTGGTGATAGATGCTGAATTGAACAGCGTCATTTCATTGAACTTGCTGTAAGAAGAATTTGAATAAAATTTCATTACCACAAGTGCGCTCTGTCTGATGTTTCAAACTTCAACACCTGTCCTCAGTCGATACTTTGTGCAACGTAAAGTTTGGCAACTTCAAAATATACAAATTGACCAATCAATCTCAGTAACTATAGATCTAGCCATTATAGTTTGATTGGTCGTACTAGATTGGCCTTAAAATGACATTGTTAGGATGTGATTTCATAGACAATCTTTGCTTTCTAGTAAATGTTTTAATGCAAGCATATTTTATGGTATGTAATATTTTTAAGTGGACCATTTTTATGTTGGTGTACTCGTCGAAAAGCCTTCTATACACTTCGCCCTTCCGTTAATAAAGTGTAAATACAAACGTAGATCTACTTTTCTCCGTTGATATACAAATTTGTTCTGTCTTAAACAATTGACAAACAATGCAACGTAGCAAGCTTAAGTCAATACACGGTTTTAGCTTCTTCGTAGATGCCCGGCACCTGAATAGGTTTTCAGGGGCTCCGGCTTCAGAGCTGCCGGTGCGCCCATAGTTTGAGGATCTTGGAATATCCTATATATAACAGGTCATAATGCCCAAAGCCTGACGACGAACCATTGTAGCCAACTTGTGAGGAGAAACGCCACGCTCCATGCAGTATACAGTCCCCTTCTATATTGTCAAGGAGAGCAGAGTTACTGGGACTTGTACAGAAGGCTATTCATTTTCCCATTTTTCAGTGGCAATTAAAACTCGTCCCATCCATTTTTTTTTGTTTCTTTCTTCTCTTACTAGTATTTTTTTTTTGATTGATGAACTTGTTTACGTCCTGATTGCTTACTTGACGTTAAACTCTTATCAATCAACCAATCTTCGTCGATGATGCTGCTAATATCACTATACAATCGTTTTGTGACTTTATACGAAAATACTGGATAGCCCTCCCTCTTAAAAGTCTTAATCTTGTAAACTCAATCAACGAACTTACAGTTGTTCTTTTCAGAAAAGCTGCAGGATTTTACGATGAATTGACATTCAGGTCAAACGGAGAAAGAAACTGTCTGTTCCGCATTGGGAGCAAACGAAATATATTCTTTTTATCACAATGCTTGATCTATTAAGTTAATATTCCCTAGCAGTATCATTTACCCCCCTTTCTTTATCACGTGTATGAAGGGAGAACATTTCCAACCAAATTAATTCACCCAACGAAACAAAATCCAAATTATTCACCATCAAAAATCAGTTGAGGTCGGAAATCAGTTTCCAGTACATTCGGAGTTAAGTAAGTGCGATACGAACCGTCAATCAAAAGAACGACCAATCCATGGACAATGGCAACAACGGAAACACTGAGAAACAAGGGCACCACTTGAGTACGGGACAAAAAAGAAAAATGAAGACACACGCACAGATGAAAAACACGGACCCAATAAAAAACCATGGGTGAGATCAGGTGTACCGGTAGAGTAAGCATCTCCTGCTTCTTATAAGACACCCGCCGTGTTAAACATGTCAACTCCGGTAGTAAAGTCAAATCCGATAGCGGAAAAACAGACTTTAGTTGTAGAGGGACAGATCTGTTGTAATCTGGGAAACAGATATCCCATAGTGATCCACAAGATCGTGATGTCGACTGTAAAACTTCTGTAGTGATGACTTTAAGTTTTTGGTAACGCATCCTTGCTTAAGTAGTCTATTTGTAAGCAACTGAGCGTTACTGTAACGACCACATGCCCTTAAGAAGCGAATGAATTGTGAGATGTAAACTCCATATGCCGGTGCTTTTGGAATTTTGCTACAAAGAAAAGGGAAGTTGACTATTGGAAAAGTGAAGTCATCGCTTTTGTCATAGAGCCTAGTTTGTAATGTACCTCTGTTGTCAATTTCAAGATGAAAGTCAAGGAAGGAGGCCGATGTGGAAATATCTGTAGTATCCTTAATTTCAAGCTCTTTTGGATAAATAAGATGAAGAAAATCACCAAAGCGAGGGTTGTTTAGTGATTAAATATCTATATAACGGAAGCTGAAATTAAAGGACTGGGCCAGTTTTTTGTCTTTGTTTTGAAGCAGCCATGGTGGTGAACTCGAAACTGGAAATGCGTAGAAAGAAAAACAAAATCTCCATATTCCATTAAAAACAAACAACTTTCGAGTGAAAGCTTTACAAACTAAATGCCAATAGGAGAAATAGTCAGAAAATAGAAATCAAAATGAGAATTCAACACCAGTTCACACAACAAGAAGACAACAGAAGCAAGTGCTTGTAAAAGGTGTCATTCTTCAACACAGATGAAGAACAAATGAGGGACGAAAAGCAAAATCCAGAAAACTGGCTAGCATTTTAACACATGAATCAACGGGCCGATTCTTTCTGTTTTGATTCAATAGCAAACGGCAAATCATTATACTACTCCATATTATTTATACATGCCAAAAATATTTTGTCGTAACATTTAAAAATGATTTAAAAATTGAAGAAAAAAAAATTAAGACAATACACGTATGAATTTAAGATTGATTCCAAATCCTGAATATCTGAGTGTTGGTGGTTAAAACTATTTTTTATACTGCTATATACATTTCACACAAAACTGTTAAGTTGAATGCCGATGTTAACATAGTATTATAAGAGCACTGCTGTAATTTTACTAATTTGAATAGCTCTTGTGTTTAATAGCATGAAAAAGAAAGGAAATGGGGTAAATGTCATGGAGACAACATCCCATATCCAGGTTAAAACGACCCAAAACAAAGCACTTGCACTTTCTTTTGACCGGTGAAGAATGACACTTCAATCATTTATCTAACGAATGTGAAAAAGAATGAGTGGCAGTAAGACCTTTTTTGGCCATATATTTACCATGAATCTAAAACTTACAAAACATACGTCTTATGTTGCTGAAACACTTAACAAATATAGGGCTTGATTCTCTTGCTAATCAGTTAAATCAAAAGCTACATTTTTTGAAAATTGTCAGACTTTCATTGATTTTTGCTGTTTTTCATACAGTTTTGAGTTTACAAAAATGTGGGCGGTTCTGAATAACAACTTCATATTTATTGAAAATGTGTAAAATAATGAAATGCATCATTTCTAAGAGTTAAGTGTTGTTTGCGTGGCCCTATGTTACATTTGTAACGAGAGGAATATTTGCACTGAGAACATTCAAAATTGCAGATTTTATTATTATTTTTTTTCCATAAAGGACGTCTCCTTGTGATGTCACAATTACGTCAAAATGAAAGGAACTTGTATTATTTGATGTTTTTATTTTGAAAGCGCATAACAGTTAATATTTCCCAGAAATATCACACTATTTTAAACAACTTATTTTTGGGGCCGAATATGGGTCTTATTGCCACTCATCCTTTATCTGTGTGTTAGGTAGGATTAAAGGTGAAAGTTACTCACCCAAGAGGCATCACATTCAATAAAAAACAATAATAAAATAACCATATATTTAAAGCATTACTACTGCATTATTTCAAAAATAAGAAATTTGACAGTGTAAAGGTTAAAAGTTTGGACAGACTGTATAAATGATTTCAACTATGTTATATTGTTAAGTCAGGTAAAAGTTTGACAATACATTTATTATCTTTAATCTATGAAAATAAAATGCATAAATGCACTGTCACTATTAAAAAAAACAAACACAGAGAAATATTGAAAGCCAAGGGGTAAGCGGCTTTGGAACTTTCCAATTCTGGTTTGTAAAAATTTTGCTGATATTTCCAAGTAAAAAATTTGTGTGAATTTTGTATCAATATCAATTCTAACGTCAATTACATTTAATATTGTCAAATTTGGTTAAGTTTTTGTTTTAAACCACTAGTACAAATTTTGTACCAAGTTTGGATCTTAATGAAAACGAACAATATCAGACCCAAGAAATCGCATTGGCTTTAGTCTTTTAGTTTGAAAATGAACATTTGCAATCTTATATTACACAAAGGTCACACGACTACTTTAAATTGTTCGGAAAAATATATAAATAGACGATTTAGAACTCAAAAACAATATCAAAACATAAAGATCCACGTTAACGTTACGACATTTCAATGATTTTTTTGTGTAGAATTCATGCTTAAAATCCCAGCATGCCATTTATGCTCAACATGTAGCAAAGTGTCTTTAATAGCCATAAAAATATTAAGTTGCAATTACTTGTCTGGATTGAAACTAATAAAATATGACGGGTTGTCAAAACTTTTTTTTTAAATTTCATTTAGCTCCACCTGAAATAGACGTCTTGATAATTATATTCACGTCGATTAATGTAATCCAAGCCGCTCAATTACAGGTCATCTCAGATCCTGCTTTCCTTCTGTGATAAAATTTGATTGCTTTAAATGTCGAATTTGAAAAAAAAATCTACTGTACCAAAAAGTTGACCTTCAAATCCATTCCAAGTATTTATAAAGTAAATCGGTATTCAATGTTCACATCTTTCATTTTTTCTTTATATATCGCATCAAATTTTTCATTTTGAGCGACGGTAAAATGATTCTTCCAATCCCCTACTTCACCTGCAAGAATAAACAACAGTATCAAATTAAAAAAAAAGACCAATATCTCATTCAATTTGACTTCAAGAAGAAAGAAACCTATGTCTCTAAAGTACAAATAAGGTGTCTGCATTGTATATTTAACTATTTTAGAATTTTGTGAAATTTTCTATGTAATTGTATTATTGTTAAAAGTATAACATAAAATTTGGGGTCACCGTGCATTTAGGCGCAAAAAATGAGATTCAAAATTTAAGGGTTTTACAAAGAAATGATAGGATAAATGATTAAAAGAGAGGATAGCTTTCAAAATTTGTTTTAGATTTTGTTAATACTTTGAATGTGTTTTTAAATCATTATATATTACATATAAAAAAAATAAAAATTAGGGTAACCATAGAAATGAGGAATATAAATTGCGAAATGTCAATTTCTCTAGTGATATCTATGTGAAATATTTTGATGAAATTACCTCCCTTGTAGCATTTCTGTGTTGTGTAAATCCAACAACAAATTTTAAACAATCTCCGAAACAGAGGTGCATAGCTCTTCCTACGTCAAATATCACCTCTGCCACACCTTGTCCTCCATATTGGATTTACCACGCCCTTTTCACAGTGACGTCGTATACATCCTGACGTATTTCACACTGTGACGTCATGAAAATCGACCATTTTGAGAGAAATCTCTCCTTCCGGTGTGGCAGAAATGATAATCTGACGTAGGAAGAGCTATGCACCTCTGTTTCGGAGATTGAATTTTAAACGCATGTGTTTCTGTTTACCTTTTTGTAAATTGTAAAAGTGATAAGGAGTACAATTTCAAAATACTTTGGAACTTTCTTTACATTTTAAATAACTATTTTGTTAAATTTATTAATAAATGAAATCTAAATGAACAAGTATTAGACAAAAATGGCGGAATAATACCACTGAAACACCTTAAGCTAAAGAATTTGAAGATC
The DNA here is from genome assembly GCA_002080025.1 of Modiolus philippinarum. Classification (NCBI taxonomy): domain Eukaryota; kingdom Metazoa; phylum Mollusca; class Bivalvia; order Mytilida; family Modiolidae; genus Modiolus; species Modiolus philippinarum. Next base: position 37,452 of record MJUU01035591.1, on the reverse strand, counting down.
GAATTGTTTGAATACTGGCTGGCAAGAGTAAATAATCTGTAGGGAAAAGTGACACCAATTATACGACAGAGTTAAGAGAAATACCCTCCAAACTTTTATTTACTTACATAAAGTTAATTCTAAAATATTGTTTTACTATTTGGAAGACTAGTGCAGAAGAACTGTGCGACTGGCTTTTGGTTTTTACCTCGTGAACTTAAAATCCCTTTAGTGGTAACAAAATAACATGTGCAAAATTTAACCCAGCTTAAATAAATAAAACCCAAGGACATATAATGCTTCTGAAATCTGACGCTCATACTCCGGTAATTATCGTATTAATGATTTTTTTTGTATATCAAATAAATAAGAAAAACATGACAACTCTCTTGTACGTCCTACTCCAGAATCTTTTTTTTTTGCCTTTTTATGTTGTCCATGTCGGCTTTATTTTTCTTTTTGTATACTCTTATTGTTTCGTATTGTAAATATCAGGATTATATTTTGACTTATGTTTCGGAAAATCATCTTGCACGCCTTTTTTCGCATTAAATATTATAATTCGCTATAAAAGAATGAAAGTCTGAAAGGGGCAGTTTTTGTATTGAAAATCAATCGACCAGTCTGAACTTGTCTGAAAATTACTAAAAGAAGTCTCGACTTAAGCCTGACCCAAACTAAAACTTAAATAATTAGTCCCGAACTTTCTCTACTAGTCTTAACTGTTACCTGAAGCGTCTCAACCAGTCTGGACGTGTACTGAAAAAATCTCGACCTTTTCAGACTTTCATTGTTTTGTAGTGATTGAAACGCCATGTTGAGCTTGACACTAAATACTATTGAGCAAGTGATTACAGTTAAACAGTCAAATAAACCTGACAATTTAAGCAACGTTGAACGCTATTTGTCACGATAAGTTACCTTTGCGATAGAATTCGTCAGTTTTATCGCTGTATAAACCTGTTTTTGATTTTGCCGCCTCCTTTAAATTCTTGAAACTGCATTTTTCAGCAATATCTTTGAATAAAGTTTCATCGTCCCCGACATCCAAAAATTTAGCTAGGTTTGTTATCTCTCGAACCGGGGCCTAATTATGCCGAGAAAGAAAAATTGTATTATCAGCACTTAATACATAATACTTATTGGTTAATGAGTTGGTATAAATAGAATTTTTACTCGCTTACAATTGCTCAATAATTAACTAAATCCCGAAGTCACTGTGAATTTAATTTCTGCAAATGCCCATTTCGACAACTTATGTCTCTTCAGTGCAGATAAAATCTGAATCAAAAATATATGTTATTTTAAATTTGATTGAGCCGAAACTAATTCTAAAATAGAACTATTAATCCTTTATACTACATGTTCTTAACAATCAGAAATAAATGCATAGTGAAAAAAGACATTATTAAATGGATAACTTGTGGATTGTCAACCCGAAATATGAACTGTGAAAATAATCACAACATATATAAAACTGCAGCAGCTGTATATAATATAACATTTCTTAACAGTACTTTCATTATTTTAAATTTTGATGAAACGCATTGAAGTCTGACAAACCTGAGCGGCATGTTTGAATGTTGGCAATATCCAGCGTGATTTTTATTCTGATTGTCTCAAAGACTCTATTTACAAACATCGCTGGCGACAAAATTGTTCATTTTTTAAAGTCAACCAATTTATTAAGTAAGCTTTTAATGGATTTATCTTAAAATTCTAATATTGTTAAAGTTGAGCGGACATTTATCCAATTATTTTTTTTTTATATTTTACACCCTTGTTTTACTTGTGTAAAGCTATATGGTTTTACATTGATATTTTGTAAATTTATTTTAAATTTTCAATATACTTAACATTTCTCTCAACAATATAGCTGAAATATTGCAAAAGTTGTCTTAAATATCATCAGTCAATCAATGAATCCGAACGGCTTACAAAAAACCCTTGATATGCACATGTGCTAAGACAAGCCCCTAAGACTCTATTACATATTCGTCCGTGGAAAGGCAAAAACAGGGTGCCAGCACTAAAATATGATTAACGCATTTATCATTGCATGGCGGAATAAGTCTGCTTACGTAAGATTCATAATTGCAAACGTTCCTGCTCGTAATAAACGGTCATGTATCTGATATGAATTTAGATATTACATAAAACTTTTTCGACATCGAATGTCTCTTTAGCAAGGTAAGTTACAAAACCTTTCGAACGTGTTGACTTAGCAGGAATCAAGGGATGAATGACAATCGATCAGTTTTTCAATTATGAAATACAAGCAAAATTAATTTGTGCCACTACGTATATAAGTTCAAATACGTGGCCTGGTAGCCCCGTGGTGTAAGCGTTTGCAGTGGGATACTCGGGACGCTGACTGGAACCCATCTTGGGGCAGTCAACAAAAATTGGCAAAGTTTCATATTAAATGGCCTTACTTACATTTTATTAAAATTAGTACAAATAATACGAGAGATAATGCTTTTGTGAAGGAGCAAACCAAAAATATGACTCCTGCCATATTCTGTATAATGTATTGACTGTGACTATATTACGCAATAAATACGCCATAATAGATTTCAGTGGGAGCAGACTTTCTGTCCTGGGTGCAAACATTTTATATTAACAAAACGAATATGATTAAGCCAAAACGACACATGGACGCAAGTATTTTATTTGTAAGTTCATTACTATTAAATGTTTAATTGATATCTTGAAAATTTGTAGTAACCTATCAGATCTAGTACTACGATAGTGTTTGCAGTAGAATATTTTACGACTTTGCTAGTAGCTACACAAAATATATGTATTTGTTTTACTTCGTTGGTTTTAATAATTCCACAATGTTTAGTTTTTCTTTTGTTTTGCAGGACATATAATTTGCTTCTTTATTTCATTTTCCACTGTTGTTTTACTTATAGAAGGCTATATGTTTTATATTGATATTTTATATATCTATTATAATTGTTCAATATACTTAACAGTTCTCGCCATAATATAGCTGAAATATTGCTGAATTTGGCGTAAAACATCAATCAATCAATCATTTTGTAATCTTACTGTTTTATGCTTATAAAAATATATGACGCTTAATTTCTAAATTTATACCTCTTTCAAGTCTTCATAAGTTAAAATATACATATTATCTTGTTTGTCTTTCAGGACTTCATACCATGACTTTGTATTGTAAAACCAGTTGAACAAAGAGGACTCCACATCTATTTATATAATAATGTTGTGTTTTACATTGACTATGCGAAAATAGTAGCCAGGGTGATGGACAATAGTGCACGACCCGAAGGGGAGTGCACTATTGTCCATCACCCTGGCTACTATTTTCTATAGTCAATGTAAAACACAACATTAATATTATTATTATACTGACTGTTGACTATTTTGAAAAGTTATATAGCCAAATACTTCTATCCTGTTTAAAATGTTTTTCAACATGAAAAGTCAACAACAATGCCAAAATTAACTCTGTAGCAGACGACACTCTTTTCTTTGCGTTACTTCAAGCACACAGGTGATCACGCGGATAATTACTACCCACTTGTCGGTCAGATCAAAACTCCGCCTCCCGCACGTGAGAATTGATGATGATTGACGTAAAAATCAATAGTCCTAACAACAGCAATGCGAACTATTGCAATAGTGCAGTCAACGCTATTTCTCTTAGAAACTATGCGAAAATAAAACTGTTTTACTATAAATGAATTTTCTTACATAAAGTATAATAAATTAATTGTTGTCGACGAAGATACATGTAATAGACCATATCCGAGTTCTAATATTGAGATTCACAAACGTTTGTTTGTCCGCCCTACGTCACAGACGCGTCTGCCCCATGTGACCAAGAATGATCTTCAACGACATAGTTTCAGGACCTGCACCTGCATTGGTTTTCAGGGGCTCCAGCTACAGAGCTGCCGGGCGCTTCCTCAGTTTGATGGAAAGGGGAATGCCCTGACTATTTGGGAGTAGTCAGGTCACAATACGGAGAGCCTAACCGCGAACGATTGTAGCCATAATGTATGGAGAAATGTCACGTTCCGTGCAGTATAATGACCCCTTCTTATCTAAGCGAGCAGAGCCACTAAGATTCGTAGTAGAGGCTAAATTTTCTGTCCCTAACCTTTTTTTCCCTTTTCCAATGGCAATCAAATGTCTCTGTCCCTTCAACCTTTGTTTCCGTCTTCTCTTATATATATATTTTTTAATTGATTCACTTGTTCTTGTCCTTTAATAGCCAATATATTGCTCACTGGACGTTAAAGTCTTAACTTATCAATCAATCAATCATGACTTTTTAGGGTTTATGACGTAACGTTTTCTATACTGTGACGTGATCTGGTAAATCCCTATACTAGAGCTCGGTAGGGTATGTTGCTTCAGCATAAAATATTATTTTATTATTAATACTATGATAAAGCTTCAACCTTGCTATTAACGAACTTGTGAAAATTATATAAAATATATATATATATTTTCGAAAAGAACACAATATAAGTAACGAAAAAAAAAAATGATAATAAAAAGAAATAAAAAAAGAATCATAAACAACTAGAAACATTGGAAAGTATACCTAATTCTAAAAACTTGTCAAAAAATTCATTCCACTGCACATCTGAACTGATATCATCAAAGGCTTTCAGGAATGTGAAGAAGGATACCATGCAATCCTTTGGATTTCGTCGTAACACTATTATTTTACATTTCTTTTGGATTCCATCCTTCGGTAAACTGGAATATGAGAAATGTGAAGTATATACACGTGGCTTTGGTACTGCATGAAGTTCATCTACAGACGTGAAGTCTATCATTGCACTGCCCATCTCCTTCGTTTGGTATTCTGCCTTGCCAGCTTTCAGCATGTTTGTTACCTCCCAAACCCAATGGGTACCTTTTTATAAAAGATATAAAAACATTGATTATTTGATTATAGTGGATTATTTTTTGTACATATTCTAATAAATTGAAGCCGATAATTACTATAACTTGTACACCAGAATGCAATGTCGATGATATGGTATATTTAGCTCTAAACTGTTTATAACTTAATCCGGCTACAGTTTTGCATAGTGAAAGAGACTACTTGAAATTACTTTCATGAAAATTCGAAAAATCCCTAATATTATACAATGGTATATTCGTGTCAAAAATCTATTTGAAAAGAGTGGTTGAGATCAATTATAAATGGTATTTCTGAATTATCTAAAAAAATAATAATAAAAATAATAAAAAAACAGTTATGGGTATCACTTAATAGAAAGTTAAATTAACCAAAAAAAAGCCGTATCGCCTTTATCCATAAGGCCTCATCACAGATTCCTCACTGTGTTGAAGACCGTGCGATGACCCCTAGATGCTTTGTTTTGGGTTTAACCTGGAAATGGGATGCTCTCTCCTTGACATTTACCCCATTTCCTTTCTTTTTCATATTGCTTTGTTTGGTTAAATACATAAACCTTGTATCTACTTACACACAAGATTGAAATTGCATTTTCTATTGTTATATTTACTTATTCACCATTAGAACGTTCACTCAAAAACAAGAACAACTATATCAGAAAGGTGTCTGCAAATTTCAGCAAGATACAGCGATTGGTTGGTTGTTTGATCGTTGTCTTACGCCAACTTCAGCAATTTCTTTAGCTATAACGTAGGGAGAACTGGCACGTATACTGAACAATCATAATTGTATAAATATGATCTCTAACATTCTTTCCAGTTTATTACGTATATTTCTCAAATCGAGAGAGCTAAAATTTTAACATTTTAAAGTTCAATGTTTATCGAGGACTTTAAATTTTGAAAATTTAACTATCGAGATTTGAGAAATTATCGTAATAAAATGGAATCCAATGTTAGAGACTGTTTCTCTAATTTCTACTTAATTTATTGAAAGTAAAGTGATCTCTGTAGTCTCCATTCTCAAATATGCCGCAATTTAGTTGCTACCATCGTTGCTATGAGTATCATTGCGCCATTCATTAAAAGAGATGTTGAGTGAAATACTTTTAATAAAAATGTTATATTACCAATATTTTGAGTAATCTTAGTCATAAAAACGCAGTAACCATTTTGCTAGGCAAAAATGCAGGCTATAATTTCATCAACAGCCGGTTGCACTATTTCTAGAAACTAACACGAGACATTTACATGATTGACCAATCGCCAACCAAGAAAAAAACACATGTTAGTTATTGTTTCGATAACCAATCAGGAAGGAAGTGTTTTATATGCTAGAAATTATTGAAAAAAAATATATATAATTCATATGTTAATATAACTAGAAATATGTAAAAAAAATATCAGTTTAAAACCATAGTTATACAAGTAAAAACAAGAGTGTAAAATATAAAAATTCAATAGAAGAAATGTTGGTTTCATTGTAACAATTTAAGAAAGTTAAGCCTTTTTAAGATTGATCCATTTAAATGCAAGTTAATAAATTGATGACTTTTAAAACCATTTTGAACGATTTGGCACCAGCAACGTTTGCAACAATCAGCAGAGTAAAATTCGCACCTGATATCGGCAACATCTACTGTGTATACACAATCAATTAAAACATGTTGAATTGTATATGGACAATTCAAGGATACATTCAGGTCGGTCGTAATTTTTTTAGTATAAAACTATATGTTGTTATGGTGTGTCAAATACGACATCGGATCAATACAACCCTTACATACGATTCTTCCCTCCCGACTGCAAGATACAGCCAGTCAAAATTTATTGATTAAAAGTTGCAATAAATGCTACATTTCAAAAACAAACATCATTGGTATGTTAAACATAAGATGTACACAGGTAATATGAAAGTAATTTGTCATCTACCTGATTTCGGCGGTGAACAAATTATTGTATCATCTGTGTCCATTTCCATACTTCGTACATCTGGAATATGCTTTCGATAATCTGGAACAAATCCAGCCCATTTCAAAGACATCACAGCATCTCCGATCTTGAGGCACTTCGAAGGTTCCCCTCCTAGTGAAACAGAAACTATTTCGTCACTGTCTCCGATTTCATCTAAAATATTTAAAAAAAGTGTAGATCAAGACAGAATTTTGGACAAAAGCTTATTAAATCATTGTTCTTCTTCTTTAATGAGGCAATAGTCTTTGTCAACAATGAACATGATAGACATCGAATATAATAATATGAAGATCATTACATCAAAAGAATGTAGCAATAGTCTTTGTCATCAATAAACATGATAGACATCGAATATAATATTATGAAGATCATTACATCAAAAGAATGTAGCAATAGTCTTTGTCAACAATAAACATGATAGACATCGACTATAATGATATGAAGATCATTCATCAAAAGAATGTAGCAATAGTCTTTGTCAACAATAAACATGATAGACATCGAATATAATAATATGAAGATCATTACATCAAAAGAGACACTGAACTTGGTGTGGGTAATAACTGGAGGTCTTTCACGTTTTGAAGTAACTAAGTAACTTTACGTGGACAATTTTTCATACGAACTAGGATAAATAATACTGAATTCTGCAGTTATTGGACAAGGCATCTGTGATCACTGTCACAATACCCCTTTTTCACCACTCGGCACATAATACTAGTAATCCGACTTTAAATTGAAAATCAGAATGTACTATCCCTCTTTTCTGAAAGCGTAAACCACAAAATCAAATACGGATACAAGATTGGTTCAATATAGCATGACTATATTAAGCTTGATGAAATTTCAAACTTCATCATTTACTTTTGCAGAGAACATCTCGAAGAAAAATCACTATAATGCAAAAAGTGTCAAAAATTGACATGACTGTACAAAGCTTGTTAGAAAATTTAAGTTGGTTTCATTTAAACCATTACAGAGAAAAATTGACCGCTAATCATTACGTGAATATAATGGGGTGTCGGTTCACAATACATACAAAATATACATCTTGTATCCTGAAAGTTGTGACAAACATAAAATAAAACTTACCAAAAGCGTATGGCTTCTCGGGATTTCCGTTGTCGACCATGTCCTCGTGTATAATTTTAAATGTGTATGACAATATGTACAAAGCTTATCTGACGATGTGTATTGCACTCGTTTATTATATTTATATTATGCAATACACAGTGTGTATAATATCTTGTATTATGTGTGAGATATTTAATTGCAGGTTTTTCAGACCATGTGCCGCAAATACCTTATATCTATCACACTCATTGTGTATTATATTTTCATCATGTCAAACAAATGTTGTTTAATTTCTTCCATAAATGTGATTTACTTTGGGAAATGATCTACCGACTGAGATGAAGTCATATCCCACTGAGTAAATGACCAACAACACACCTGACCTCACAATGAAAAGTACCCTCTAATTGCGTCCTAACAGCTTATAGGTTGCAAGATTTTTCTATTAATATTGAACGGATGAAATAGGTAGTAATTACACTCGATCAAAATTAAAGATCGGAATATATTTTATTCAATAAGACGTATCAGAAATCATACGTTTTTCCGCTTGTTTTGCTACGTCAAACTCGAGGAAAGACTAAATTTATTACATTCATGAAAAAAAAAATCTCGACCTATAGGGTCTGTAAGTCTCGTCATGTGACACCGAGATTTCACGATAAAATTGAAATTCGAAAACGTTTCCCGTCAGAACATGACATTTTTAGATTATGACGTTCACTTTTTTGCTTGGTACGTCAGATATTGTCGTGAAAAATGCAACTTCCGGGTACAAAAATTGTTCCCGGAAGTATCAAAATTGAACGAGACTTACAGACCCTATTAACGTTGTATCATGTGTGAGACATCTCTAGAACATAATATATGTTTCTTCCTCGAGCAATAAAGCAATGAATTATTAGATGTTAATTAAGGTGGCTCACTCATCACATTTTCAAATTTGTGTCAGATTTCGGAACTCCTCTGGTTTTCTACAGTTCAATGGCTTGAAGAATTTTGCACACGGACCCCCACTTTTTATTTAATGAATGTCTTCTACAGGTCAAATTAAGACACCTTACAAGTTTTCATAAAATTCTTGATATAACTTACCGGCTTTGGACAAAAAATAGTCCTAATGTTAAATTAAGGGAAAATCAAGAGAAATTCATTTCCCGCCAAATTCTTAATGTCGTCTATTTCCGTTGAAAGCACATGGACCTATACATTTCTGTTTACCATTTCATTAAGTCTACAATGCTTCATCAATTTAAATATGTTTCAAGAAATCCTTGATATAAACAACATCAGGAGTGAGCCTTCTTAAACCCTTGATAATTAATGATTTTCTACTTTGTCACGTGGCTACATCATTTCAGTTACGTTAAGCAGTCAGCATGCTTTTTTCTTCATTTATCAACAGCAATGATGCACAGCAGGAAGTTACGGGTGTTATACTACCGTGTATCAGGAGAAATCTATAATTAAATATTAAGTGAGGAAATTGTTTCTACATAATACTTTTTTTAAATCGATCCTATAAGTCATTTATTCTCTATCAGGTTCTACAAATTTGTGGTTTGTTGTATTCTAAATATTTAGATTTGATCTGCACTGAAAAGACACAAGTTGTCTTAAGTTATCTAATAAAATATACAAAAGATCATATGCAAGAAAAAAATATCTTATAAATCTTATATGATATCTAGTAATTTCTATGAGATATCTTATAAAACATAATTTGTCGGATATCTTACATTGGTTCCTTAAATAATTTATAGATGATATGAGATATTTTCTGAAATTTTATCTTACTTTTTAGATCTTCTTAAATATGTAAAATGCCTGATTAAATAATTTTATAGGACGTCTCATAAAGTTAATGAGAGATATTTATGAGATACTAGTATACAACGTTACGAAATGGACAAGTCATGCGGCTTACCAAATATTAGACCAGGTATCTCTTTAATAAAAAATAAAATTGCGGGTCGATGAGGCAACCAGGGCATGGAGATTTGACTGTCACTGGCAAACGGAGGAAATGGGTAGAGATGAACTTTTTTTCTTAAATAAAACAACCCTTAGTGAGTCGGCTCTTTTTTATTTTTGTTGAAAATTATAAAATTAGTCTCAATACTGCATGCAGTTTGTTGTATAATAATTTGTAGCCAGACTCCAGACATTATCTACTATCCACTACCTGATGACGCATCAGGTAAACGCAAGCTGATGACGCAACCGGTAAACGCAACCTGATGCCGCTCCCGGTAAACGCTGTAGACTAAACACCTTAAAACCAAAATACGCCTAGAGGGAGGAAGTGAAGTAAATGTACCTATGACAACAAGCCACATATAAATGCACATTGAATTTAATTTGAATTAATTGTATTCTATTAAAACGGGACAATAAGATAAGGCAATATCGCGATACTTCCCATGCAGTCATATAACAAAATGGGGAATAATACTTTTCAATCGATGCAAACATGTAAATCTTATTTATTTTCGTGTTTTGAATAAAGGATAGATTAAAATTACAAAATGCAATAATACTTATTCTGAAATATCAACACGCGTTTCTCAAAACAGTGTCTTGTATACTAATCCTTAAATTTCACCGTATCGTTCCTTAAAAATAGTGTTTTATAATGATCCTCAAAATTCCCCGCATACAGTGTTCTTATTTACTGACCCTATAATAATGTGCAACACTATCATCTACATCGTTTCTTCAAAACAATGTATTATATACTGATCCTCAAATTTCCCTGCATCGTTTCTTTAAAACAGAGTCTTATATACGGATCACCAAATGTCCCTCCCACGAGGGAACCCCGGGGTATAGAAATAGGACCTAGTATTTCCGGCTTGCGGGGTGTGACCCTTCCTAAACGGGGTTGACCCCGAGGGAACCCTTGGATGTAGAAATAGAACCCATTCCGTGGTTGTGCGGGATGAATAAATACACAACCCATCTTTCGGATGGGATGTTAACTCAGGTCCACGTGTTGGAAGAAATGCCACGCTTCCTGCATGTTAAATAACCCTTGTAGCAAGCTTTTTTTTATTGGTCCATAGGTGATAGGCTAAAAAGGCTAAATTCCTCGCCCCTTTCGATTTCACCCTTCTTTTCCAGTGGCAGTCAGAATTTCCTGTCCCATGACCCTTTCCATACCCAAAAGTGATTATTTATTAAAAATTTTGTTCTCGTCTTGATATCGCTGAAATATTGCTCATTAGACATTAATCAATATTAAATCAAACAATCAAATGTCCCTCATCGTTTCTTTAAAACAGTGTCTTATATACTGATCCTCAAACTTCCCCTAATCGTTTCTTTAAAACAGTGTCTTACCTTACCAGCACATTATCATTCATATTACATAGAGCTGTGTGCAACACTATCATCTATTTACCTTTTGTATCTTATCTGTTGCAACCTTATTTCCTGCCCACAAAATGTTCATCGTGTACTATGTTACAACTGTAGATTTCCTACAAGGAGGAATAACTAGATTACTGAAAGTTATATTTTATATAGCCTAGGTGGTATAGTGCAGACGGTGTTACAATATATGACAAGAAAGCAGGGGTTTCAGCCGTAGACCTTGCTTGGATTTCCGATGTTAACGGGTTTAAAAAATTATTTCCATCACTGTTGGCATTCGGAATCATATATTCTACCTTTGCAGCTCATCTTACCCACACATAATAATTCATATTAAACTTATATACACCGGTATGTACAGAAATAACTGAAACAATTAATAAGTTTTTTTACAAAGTTATCGTCGCCGGACGAAAAGTCATACACGAAAGCTTACTTTGAATAGGAGCTTTTTGTCTTACGCTTTGATTTTTTCTCCATATTATCTCGCCAAAAAAAAAAAAAAAATCGGTGGTCAAAGTTTTTAGCATTTGACCCACTGATCCTACGATTATGATCTTCGCGGATCTTCAGCACGCTCTCTATACGATTGGTGTTACACTGTACGATTTCAAAAGTGACTACATTTTTGTAGCTTTGTGAAAAGGAAGATGTGTGTTATCGAGAAGTGTAAGAACCCCATGTATCTGAGAAAATTTTCGTTTATGGTTGAACGGGTTTTTGGATTATAGGAAACAATGTAATAGCATCAGGTCTATCTACGGGATACAATTAGTCTATTTGTTGGACGTTCAACAATGCCAAAAATCCAAGTTCTGGTACCCCTTCGGGTTGGGTTTTCCTTGTATTTCACTTTTCGGCCGAAACTACTTTCATCCATCTCAGCTACATATTTAAAGACAATACCCAATATCTCCGAATAAACATAGTTTGCAAAAAAATCACGTACATATGACGACCAGGAAGTTATTTTGTACTCTATACACAAAGCTAAAGAACATTGGTGTAAGGTCTGCCCGTCCAGATACGTCTTAATCAACAGTATTAAATCTCGAATGTTATATGATGATCCCTCGAAAAAGGAATTTCTGCGTATGGAAAACTCATGTCCAGTAAGACACCAATACGAGAATCCATCAGATGTGTTTTCTCGCTTATTTAAAATACCTTTGCATCCATAGTTACATGGTTTTGTTTCTACGGCAAGCAGGCCATTGTTGCGAAGCCATGTAAAGAAAATCAGTATCACCGGATTGGCACGAATTGTTGAAAGTATATGAATTGGTGAAATCGGCGAATGTGATTTCAGATATCTGTCCTGTTGATGGAAATTTCCATCTCCGTGTCTTAACCGTGGTTTCCCTCTTCCAGAATTTTTTTTCAAATATGGGTGTGAAATGTGAGCACTTTTATAGGGATTTTAAAGCACATACCTGGGCAATTGGTATCTGTTTTATGTCAGGTCAAAGGAAAAACCTACTACCTAGTTTGAATGAAAGGAACAAAGGATTAAAACAAAGAAAAATATATGTTCGGCCATATTTTTTTTTAATTCAATTGTTTATGCCTTCTAGCGAAAACAATTCAATATTTTATCAAACGCTTGGGTATCTTAATTAGATTGTTTAAAATTAACTCGACAGGACAATCAATATGAATAAAAATTGTAAAGATTAATTTCTTCGACTCACCTTTCAAAAGGATCCTGGTAATGGATTAAAGGCTTTTTAAAACCATTTATATCAAAATGATAAACACGGAACAATTATCAACTTCATCTGCATAGGCTTCATTCCCTCCTCGCACCTTCCTTAATATGCGGAAACGGAATAAATCAATTGAATTCCATTCCATCAAAGAAATGCAAAAAAAAAAACAAAAAAAAACACAAAAAAACAAAACAACCAAACAAACAAACAAACCGAAATAATCATCAACTTCATATGCCTAAGCTTTCTTCTGTTCTGATACCCTTATTTGAAGACAAGTGCAAGACCCGTGTTTCTCACTTTTGAGACAGAACTGTTCCTATTTTTAGCGGTGTGAGATTTCCTTGTCTTGTACCCCCCGGTACAAGACAGAAATTACCGAGCAACGTATTCTGACGTCACTGACGTCGCTTAGGAATGTCGGATGTCAAGTACGGCTTGGTGGTGAATAAATCATTGTTTATGATAGCAAAAGTGAGAAAATAAATCAAACACCGATGAAAATGAAAGATTTAGAAATCTCAGACACCCTCGGGTAAGATTTCAATGGTTCTCTGACTCGGCAAGCCTCGTCAGAGAAATATTGAAATCTTACCCTTGGGTGTCTCAGATTTCTTGATCTTACCTTTTCACCGGTGTTAGATTCATATAGTCTCTCATCTTCTGTCTTCATAACAGAACCAATGTATCTCTCATCTTCTCTCTTCATAACAGAACCAGTGTATCTCTCAACTGCTGCCTTCATAACAGAACTAGTGTATCTCTCATCTTCTGTCTTCATAAGAGAACCCGTGTATCTCTCATCTTCTGTCTTCATAACACAACCCGTGTATCTCTCATTTTCTCTCTTCATAACAGAACCAGTGTAGCTCTCATCTTTTGTGTTCATAACAGAACCAGTGTATCTCTCATTTTCTCTCTTCATAACAGAACCAGTGTAGCTCTCATCTTTTGTGTTCATAACAGAATCAGTGTATCTCTCATCTTCTGTCTTCATAACATAACCAGTGTGTTTCTCATCTTCTGTCTTCATAACAGAACCAGTGTGTCTTTCATCTGCTGCCTTCATAACAGAACCCATGTGTCTCTCATCTTCTGTCTTCATAGCAGAACCAGTGTGTCTCTCATCTGCTGCCTTCATAACAGAACCAGTGTATCTCTAATCTGCTGCCTTCATAACAGAACCCGTGTGTCTCTCATCTTCTGTCTTCATTACAGAACCAGTATATCTCTCATCTGCTGCCTTCATAACAGAACCCGTGTGTCTCTCATCTTCTGTCTTCATTACAGAACCAGTTTATCTCTCATCTGCTGTCTTCATTACAGAACCAGTGTGTCTCTCATCTGCTGCCTTCATAACAGAACCAGTGTGTCTCTCATCTTCTCTCTTCATAACAGAACCAGTGT
>MJUU01035591.1:10814-22943 GCA_002080025.1 Modiolus philippinarum | reverse complement strand
CTTCATAACAGAACCAGTGTGTCTCTCATCTGCTGCCATCATAACAGAACCAGTGTGTTTCTCATCTGCTGCCTTCGTAACAGAACCAGTGTGTCTTTCATCTGCTGCCTTCATTACAGAACCCATGTGTGTCTCATCTTCTGTCTTCATAACAGAACCCGTGTGTCTCTCATCTGCTGCCTTCATAACAGAACCAGTGTATATCTCATCTGCTGCCTTCATAACAGAACCCGTGTGTCTCTCATCTTCTGTCTTCATTACAGAACCAGTGTAATTCTCATCTTCTGTCTTAATTACAGAACCAGTGTATCTCTCATCTTCTCTCTTCATGACAGAACCCGTGTATCTTTCATCTTCTCTCTTCAAAACAGACCCAGTTTGTCTCTCATCTGCTGCCTTCATTACAGAACCAGGTTTTCTCTCATCTGCTGCCTTCATAACAGACCCCGTGTGTCTCTCATCTGCTGCCTTCATAACAGAACCCGTATGTCTCTCATCTTCTATCTTCATTACAGAACCAGTGTATCTCTCATCTACTGCCCTCATACCATAACCCGTGTATCTCTCATCTACTGCCCTCATACCAGAACCCGTGTATCTCTCATCTTCTCTCTTCATAACAGAACCAGTGTATCTCTCATCTGCTGCCTTCATTACAGAACCAGTGTATCTCTCATCTGCTGCCTTCATAGCAGAACCCGTGTGTCTCTCATCTTCCCTCTTCATTACAGAACCAGTGTATCTCTCATCTACTGCCCTCATACCAGAACCCGTGTATCTCTCATCTACTGCCTTCATAGGAGAACCCGTGTATCTCTCATCTTCTCTCTTCATAACAGAACCAGTGTGTCTCTCATCTGCTGCCTTCATCACATAACCAGTGTATCTCTCATCTTCTGCCTTCATAGCAGAACCCCATGTGTCTCTCATCTTCTCTCTTCATTACAGAACCCGTGTGTCTCTCATCTTCTCCTTTCATTATAGAACCAGTGTGTCTCTCATCTTCTGTCTTCATTACAGATCTCGTGTAACCCTCATCTGCTGCCTTCATTACAGCACCAGTGTATCTCGCATCGACTGCCTTCATTACAGAACCAGTGTGTCTCGCATCGACTGCCATCATTTTCATGTATTTTGGAAAACCTTCTCTCATGTGCATTTACTCCATATATTTCTCAAAAGAAAATTTTCATAACTTGAAATTACATAAGACGCAAGAATGCTTCACTTAATTTTACTGATTTTGAGTGTGACCTATGATTGGTGGCATGTTTTTTTTTTTTATCAAATAAGATAATGCATATATGAACAGCTATGTTTTTTTTCATAAAAAATATCTGACAGGCCAACACTCCATGCCAGACTTATGTATCTCTCATCTGCTGCCTTTATAACAGATTCCGTGTGTCTCTCATCGGCTGCCTTTATAACATAACCTGTGTGTCTCTCATCTTCTGTCTTCATTACAAAACCAGTGTATCTCTCCTCTGTTGCCTTCATAACAGAACCCATGTGTCTCACATCTTCTCCCTTCATAACAGGACCCGTGTGCCTCTCATCTTCTCTCTTCATTGCAGAACCCGTGTGTCTCTCATCTTCTCCCTTCATTACAGAACCAGTGTCTCTCATCTGCTGCCTTCATTACAGAACCAGTGTATCTCTTATCTGCTGCCTTCATAACAGACCCCGTGTGTCTCTCATCTTCTCTCTTCATTACAGAACCAGTGTGTCTCTCATCTGCTGCCCACATTACAGAACCAGTGTATCTCTCATTTGCTTCCTTCATAACAGAACCCGTGTGTGTCTCTCATCTTCTCCCTTCATAATAGAACCCGTGTGTCTCTCATCTTCTCCCTTCATTACAGAACCCGTGTCTCTCATCTTCTCCCTTCATTACAGAACCAGTGTCTCTCATCTGCTGCCTTCATAACAGAACCAGTGTATTTGTTATCTTCTGTCTTCATAACAGAACCCATGTATTTCTCATCTTCTCTCTTCATTACAGAACCAGTGTGTCTTTCATTTGCTGCCTTCTTGTTATCTTCTGTCTTCATAACAGAACCCATGTATTTCTCATCTTCTCTCTTCATTACAGAACCAGTGTGTCTTTCATCTGCTGCCTTCTTGTTATCTTCTGTGTTCATAACAGAACCCATGTATCTCTCATCTTCTCTCTTCATTACAGAACCAGTGTGTCTTTCATCTGCTGCCTTCATAACAGATGAAGAACTATTGAAGAAGTTAATGATCGTATTGGATAGAATTTGATGAAGACTTAATTAATAAGGTCACGGAGATAACTATATCTAATGAGAAAGTCTTGAAATCTGTGCTAGCTCTGGCGAAACGAATCTATTGTGAAACATAAGCAGGAGAAGCAAATTAAAGATCTCACGCGTCAACATCAATTTACAAAAAAAGCTACAGTTAAAAAACAGGGGCAAGAGTCTGATAGATATTCTGAAACACTTATTAAAACCTCTAATATTACACATATTTGAAAAAAGGGACTGGCACAGTCATTTGAAGCAAAAGAGACTGGCACAATCATTAGAAGCAAAAACGATTATCAGCTTAATAATGAAAGAAGCTAAACAGTCTGACAATTAAGCTAAATACTATTATGCTCCTAACTACCATTAACATCAAACATTTTGAAGAAATGGCCACAAATAACACTGTTTTAATATATCATCGAATTGATGATGTAAAACATCATGGGCATTTATGTTGAACATACAAATGTCAAGGCATCATTTGGTAGGATGGCTTGCCTATCGAAGATTGTTTAGGCGATGATGGCTATCATTTTAATTGCAAAAATTGTCACAACATTCGCTGCAATTATTCAAAACGTTATTCGTAGTGCTTTCAAAGACAGATACAAAAAAGTACATCAGAAGGCAAATAAGGTCGTGGACGGGGTCGTGAGTATTATTATTTAAAAGGTGTATTCTTCTCATTATTGTTCATAAAATTATTGATAGTGTATACAATATAACAATCGTTTATTTTTAAGCCAAAAATGATACTGCATATAATTAGGAAATTTGTCTGATCTTGAAACTCAGTTTTTCCCCTTTGATTTTGAGTCATTCGAAAATTTGTCCAATGTCTTAATCCTCCGCTTTCTTTTCATATCCAAAACAAATTCACAGTAACTTCCGGTATTTAGTTATTTGTAACCACTGGGTCAATGCCATTGCTGGTGGACTGTAAGTCCCGAGGGTATTCACCAGCCCAGTAGTCAGTATTTCGGTGCTAACCCGAAAGCCGATTCTATTGGAACCTTACAATATCCAAATTTTTGTAAATTTGGTTGAAAGGATACTAAGAGTATCTCCCTCATGCAAAGCTCTGTCCTTAGCTGATATTGGCTTTAAATTTAGGTCATATTGGTTATTTGTTCTCTATCAGTTTTTAAACATCTTTGAGTTTATGGTCTTCCAAACGTTTAGATTTTATCTGCACTGAAGAGACATAAGTTGTCGAAATGCCCATATGCAGAAACCAAATTTACATTAACTTCGGTATTTAGTTATAGTTAATAACAGTTTTTTTTATTGAACTTGTGCAACGCTACTTTAAATTTCTATTCCTCATTCATATTATCCAGATGAGCTAAAAACAAATCAACACCCAAAACTATAGAAAAGTAATATAAACTAAAATACATGCACAGTTAACTTCGAATATTCAGTTAAATATGAATATCAAAATTTTATACGAGTTGAGTACCTCTCAGTAAAGTAAACTACTGTTGATGATTTTCTTTCATAACTGCATAGTAAAGAAAAAAAAAACATACAAAAAGTGCCATATCCTTTCGTCAAATATTGAATATACAGTATATTTAATTAAGATTTCATATCATTGCACGTGTAATTTTTACAATGCCAATGTTCCTTACTGAATCGTGTTTTCCATACCATTATGCATGATCTTTCAGAAGTTTAGGTTCAAATTCAATCAGCACACGTTGGAGATCTTACCCCATTTTATTTCGTTTTAAACTTATTTGACAATTACGAAACATTTGCTGTCCCAAACAAAACATTTACTGCGTTTTCCAGCGTCTACGGCGTTTAAAGCAAGATTTGCCACTTTTGCCCAAGCTTTGGTATGGCCCTGGCTTAATACAATATCCGTAAGTTCATTGATGTTTTAAAGGTTTTTAGAAGCCTTCAAAGACTATTTTTTTTGCATACTAGTAGGTGATTAGAACGATTTAACGACAGAAAAGGATATGGAGTAAATTAACATGAGACCATAACACATATGTTAACTCCAACTGCAATGATTTTAATGAGCTGTATGGCCATTTCGGAAATGTATTCCTCATCAACAGCACTAGAACCCAAACAAAGGAAATCCATAATTTCAAAAAATGTTTAAAATGCATAAAACCAAACGAAATCCGAATAATCAGTAATATCAAATATAGCTTAGGACAAAACTACGATGGAGGGACTTAATCCTTCGGTTTTAGAATTTACATAAATTTAGATAATAGTAATTGAACAAAGTATACACATGAGATATTATCTAATGTACAAGTACACCTTATCTAAGAAAAATTAAGAACATTCATCTCTACCACGTGGAATTTGTTTTACCGACACTGCAATAAAAGACAAACTCCTGTATTAAATATTTTACGAAAAGATATGGAGTAAATGAACACGAGACCATAACACATATGTTTACGCCAACTGCAATGATTTTAATGAGCTGTATGACCATTTCGGAAATTTATTCCTTGTTAGCAGCACTAAAACCCAAACAAAGGAAATCCATAATTTCAAAAAATGTTTTAAATGCATAAAACCAAACGAAATCCGAATAATCAGTAATATCAAATATAGCTAAGGACAAAACTACGATGGAGGGACTTAATCCATCGGTTTTAGAATTTACATAAATTTAGATAATAGTAATTGAACAAAGTATACACATGAGATATTATCTCATGTACAAGTACACCTTATGTAAGAAAAATAAAGAGGATACATCTCTACCACGGGGAATTTGTATTACCAACTCCACACTGCAATAAAAGATAAACTCCTGCATTAAATATTTTAAGAAAGGATATGGAGTAAATGAACATAAGACCATAACACACATGTTATCTGTTTTGGTCCCTTTTCATTGTGTTAACTATGATATACGCTAATATCTTGTAGGCTAATTGTCACTTTCAACTTCCCTGCTACGTTTCCCACGATGTTTTTTTTTGGAGTCACCATCTTGTTCTTGCGACAAACTACTGATTCGCATATAGCTCTTTCTGTTGTGTTGTTATAGGAAATCTATCATTATTATATCAACTTTATTTGGGATTCAGTGATTGATTTCTTTAATAAATGATAGCATGACTCTAGCAAAAGCAATCAGTAGGATTCATAACATGTGTTTTGATTTTTAATGTTTTGTTTTTTATTTCGGCATTTAATGGAACAGTAACAATAGATACTTGATGAATAACATTAGTTTGGGCACATTCCTGAAACAATATGATGAGAGTTGCTGAACGTCGCTATCTGTGAGAAGGGACTAGTAAATTTGATTTCGCTGCAACATTTCTGTATCGTCTATATAGTTTACATAAATTATGAATTAGTACCGTTATTTTTCTAATCTCACCAGTGTTAAGGTCAAGGTGAAAAAAGGGATTTTCCATAAGGGTTCGACTTAATTTCACTAAAATTCGGCGAAGGATCAAATGATTTGCGACGTCTTCAAATTGAAGTGTTAAGAGATATGGAAGTAATACATGGCAAGTGTTCATCAAATAAAGAATTGAATTCTAAGTTTTGGGTGCACTCGAGTGCCTGTGAACAGGTAACCATGTACGTTATTATTATGAAGAGAAAGTCCAACATTAATTCATAGCCATTTGTGAACCTCAAGGCGCATCATCTAATGACTTATACACTATATATATTGTAATTAAACAGATCATATGAATAAATGCGTTGGTTTCGGCTTACATTGGGGTACCTTATATGAAAGGGGTTAGAAATGGTACTGTCACCCAGCTGAAACAAGATTACAAAAAATATTAATGGTTTACACTGCTCAACTCATAGGCTTAAGGGAGTAGACCTTACCTACTCAAACAAATACAATCATAACAATAGGTAAGATCAAAATTTTAAAATTGTAAAAAAAAAATCCACACAGCAAATACATATTCATTTTGTCATGAAAACAAATACACAACATCCAGTTATTTATGAGTTCATTTGACTCATTTTTGCAATGCTGTCCATAGATATTGAAAATGTGTAAAAGTCGGATTTATTCCAAGGGAGGTAATTTATAGCACAGGTTCAGCAATTTTATGGATTTTTACACACTTTTTTCTCAATTAAGAAAAAATGGGATGGTAGAATGTTCTAAAATTTTAATATATCTTACATATACCAGTTTTCTTTTTATTCTATTTTTGGTGAAAATTAAACTACAAGATTTTTTACAAGAAGTGTTTAAAAGTGATCAAAATAGAGCAAAAATTTCAGCCTATTCTGTTCAGAACACCTATGTATTTCAGTTCAAACTAGGTAAATTTACTATCATTATTCATGCTTACTTTCACACATGTCTAAACTATAGAATTTTGCATTTGAAATAATTCTAAATCAAATACAAATTTAATTAAAGCCAATTTTAACACCACAATCAAGTCCTGAACGGGGCCAAATAATATGAGGGAACAGGGTATCTTTGATAACCACTACGCATAAAACAGAACGGTAAAAATTGATAAAAAATGCTTAAAGTCGACACGAACATGTGTAGTTTTAATACAGAAAATATCCAAAAAAAAAAAAAATTAAACGAGTGGAAAATTTTAGGCTTCCCCAGTTCTACCCCCTTAAATTGTAATTTGGGGACGGAATTAAAAAGAACAGATTGACAATTTTGTCACCGTCGTTGTAAAATATATAATTCTTTATAGATACTCATATTTTTAAATTATTATTTTTTTTATAAAATATCGTTGCATTTGATTTTTTCTGTATCTGTCTTTTGACTTAGTGATAGAGATAAGGATCGGTTGACATGAAACGGGTAACCGTGTTTCTTGGATAATCTTGGCGATGTCATTAATGTGTACCCTCTCTGATTGAATATTTCATGTTTGCAAATCTCACCATTATCCATGTTTTTTTTTATTCAAATTGATTTAATTTTCAGCAAAAGGTGCTCATTTGTATAATTTTTATGAGAATTTGAAGAGGTTTAGTCTCGTCAAAATTTATTCTAAAGTTTCAAACATTTTCACAAGTATTCCCTATTTAAGGCATTGTAAATATCGTATTTCGGTGAAGTATCCCCCTTTTAGAACTTAATTCCGAGAGAACTGATACACTTTTCTAATTTGTACACCTATGTGGGGAAAATAGACATAATAGGCTTTCCGTCGGTGTAATTCTTTTCACTTAAGATAGCGATCTTCTCTCGTCAAAATCTATTTGAGAATCGTCATTTTCATTGATTCTACACCAGACACGAGACAATATGGCGACAGCTAGATTGTGATGTCCCGACAACGATATATATTGGCATTCATATTATTTTGTTTGTCAATTTTTTAAAATACAAATACTTTTAAAAATGTACAATTTATAACTAATTAAAAAAAAATCTAAAAATTGTATTTTGAATAGAGCAGACTGTTTATGGTTCAATTGTTTTATGACCATTTGACAGCCACCCCTGATGTTGATCGAGCCAATAAACAATTTTCACCTGTGATATCTGTGGCTTAATTACGTAAAAATGATGATATATGCAAAAATGTGTAACAAATTTGTGTGTTGTGTAGTCAACGACTATGATAAATTGTATTTTGAAGTAAGGACGTATACAAGTCCTTGTTTGAAGCATTCGCTTATTTTTGTTACGTGTAGTCCCAATTATCATTTTATAATAATGCTTTAGATTGGTTATTCTTTTATTTGTTACATTTTATTAACCTTATTTAATTTTTAAAAATATTTTTAAAATATGCAAATGATACTATATACCATGACAATCACTATCGTTTACTCGTAAAATAATACGCAGGTACCAGTACAATTGACGTTAACCAGTTCGCATCTGACTGACAGAGTTACATTTCCTAAAAAGTCGGTAATAGCTTAGTATGGTAAGCAAGGATAAGAACTCCGGACAGTCGGACTTAGTACCGGTAATAAGACTTGTACCTAGATTCCTAAGCATTCAAAGCAAACGCTGCCGTCCTTACTGCATTTTCCGGGATTCTTCTAAAATACATAAAGATTAAGAAATCAATATCCCGAACAAGAAATAACTGTTCAAAATACAATGTTTCCATTTTCTTAATTTTTGAAATTCATTGTTACTTTCTGCAATGTTTGAAATAAACCATAGGCTCAGATTAATCCGTCACAGAAGTTGATCTAGTAATATCATTGCTCAATTTCCCTATGTAGCCTTGAAGACCGTATGACTTTGGTTCTATCCGCATTATGACATGGCCAGACCTTACATTTGTCAATAATTTATACGAAGCGAAAGGTTCAATGCGAATTAGAACATGGTATGTTAATATTACATGCAAATACTAAACGATGCTCTAACTTATGAAAAGAGCGAGTAGAAAAAGCACTTAACACTAAAGTCAGTACTAACCAAGAACAAGAAAATACTTAATTTGCAAATTTTCCAGAGACCGTTTGTGTGTGTGTGTGTGTGTGTGTGTGTGTGTGCATTTGTATCTTTTCTTTCGTATTAAGTTCGATTCATATATGAATTAAACGGATTCTCCGTCCTCGTATTAAGTATACATAATATAATTGGGTAAAAAATATTTTGCCAGTTGCGTTATGTGCATGATCATCAATTGATTTGCCAAAATGATTGATAATTCAATGTTTTCGCGTAAACTATGCAATATTTCAGCTCTATCAGAATGAGAACATTAAGAATCTAACACCAGGGGAAGTGCGAGACAGGAGAATCTCAGACACCCAAGGGTAAGATTTCCAGTCTCGGACGAAGCTTGCTGAGTCCGAGATGATTGAAATCTTACCCGAGGGTGTCTGAGATTCTCTTGTCTTGCACTTCCACTGGTGTTTGATATTATTTCTCACTGTATGCACCCTGAAATTTACTAAAATCCACACAAAAATATCGCCCCTTTTTCGTCTGTTTACACAAGGAGTTATGTCCCTTTTAGTAACGTCATAAAACCAGGAATGCATACCCGAGCGCGCCATATTTCAAAAGACGACTTTTCGTGTATTGTCATTGATAATTTTACTTTAAATGATATAACAATTTTACAATACGTAGATTAAATCCACTTATGGTCACTTATAAGGGCAGATGTAGACTACAGACCCTAAATGTGCAAACACAATATTTGCCGGTAAACTGCACGTGATTTTTTTGTCTTACACTAGTGTAGGACAAGGAAATCTCACACCACTAAAAATAGGAACTGCTGTGTCTCAAAAGTGAGAAAAGTTCATCAAAACTCTTATAATGAGAAAGAAAATAAAATGCGAGTGAGGACAACGGAATAACGTATTCTCACTTTTGAGACACATCAGTTCCTATTTTTAGCGGTGTAAGATTTCCTTGTCTTACACTAGTGCAAGACAAAAAAATCACGTGCAGTTTACCGGCAAATATCGTGTTTGCACATTAGGGTCTTATAGTCTACATCTGTCCTAATTAGTGGTCAAAAGTGTATATAATCTACGTGTTATAAAATAGTTATATCATTTGAAGTAAAATTTCACAGGAAAATACGAGAAAATCGTCTTTTAAAATATGGCGCGCTCGGGTATATATTCCTGATTTTATGACGTTGCAAAAAGGGACGTAACTCCTTGTGTAAACAGACAAAAAGGTGGACACTTTTGTGTGGATTTTAGTATGTTTTAGAGTAAATACTGTGAGAAATAAAATCAAACACCAGTGGAAGTGCGAGACAGGAGAATCTCAGACACCCTCGGGTAAGATTTCAATCATCTCGGACTCAGCAAGCTTCGTCCGAGACTGGAAATCTTACCCTTGGGTGTCTGAGATTCTCCTGTCTCGCACTTCCCCTGGTGTTAGATTCTTAATTTCTGACTGTCACGGCAAAAAGGGAGAAATGGGTAGGGACGGGAAATCTAGCCTTGTATGCGAGACTCTGCCCTCGTATCAAGGATTAAAGAAGGGGTTATTTTACTGATGCATAGACTTTGTCCACACAGTTTGTCTACAATTACTTGTAGTTTTCTGTATCACAATTTGATTATCTCGTATAGACAAGATATTCAACTCTCCATCATTCGGGGACGCACAAGGCAGCTCCAAAACCGATTCAGGTTCCGGGTTTAACAGAATGAATACGGTTCACTCTTTAATAAAAATAACTTTGAAAGCATGAAATCTTAATTTATTGCGGTCATGTGTGAAACGGTAATCTTAATAAGATGCCCAAATTTTCAGCTGTAATATATCCACAGGTTATTGACAAACCAATATAGCAATCCCACTGCGTAAAATAAAGCACACTAGATATGCAGTGCAAATGCTTTATAAACTTTTTTCCTTTTCTTTGATAAATTGCATTAGAATTGAGATAACTACTATTTTGAGGATTTCCTAGAGTAAGTCTTAGATTTTAATGTCGCAAATGATGATTTTAGCTCCGAAAATAGTTAACTTCTCATTCATTACTGTATCTGGCTTAATTATAAGCAGGCTATATTTCAAAGCGCATTATTGTTATAGTAATGTATACAGCGCTTTCAGTTCTAAATGCCATATATGGCCAATTACTATGACAATCGTCACAGCAGATACTTAACGGTCGTAATCATGCTTTCATCAAAATGTATACCTGTTGTTACAATTTATCAGTAGATTCAGACTTTATCATCATACTGATACATACCGATTTTGACCCGAAAACCGGGTTTTTCATTGCCATCTGAGGGGTACCATGCTTGAAGCAGATCGCCTTTACCTTTCTGGTGTGACTTCCATTTTTGGAGGGGGGAGGGGGTACTGTAGTAGTGCTTCAGTTTAGTGGGCAGTCGTGTCTAGTACTGTTTCTTTGCCTACACTTTTTTCTGTTTTTCTCTATCCATTTTTGTTGTCAATATATAGTCTCTAACATCGTTTCCAGTTTATTATGTATATTTCTCACATCGAGATAGTTAAATTTTCACATTTAAAATTTCGAGAGAACTTTAAAATGTGAAAATTTCATTATCGAGATGTGAGAAATTATCGTAATACACCGGAAAACAATGTTAGAGATTGTTTCTCTAATTTCTACCCAATTTATTTGAAGTAAAGCGATCTCCGTAGTCTCCAGTCTCAAGTATGCCGCAATTTTGTTGCTATCATCGTTGTTATGTGTATCATTGCGCCATTCATTGAAAGGGGTGTTGAATATAATATTGCAATATTATCAATAAATTGAGTTATCTTAGTCATAACAAGAGGCTCTCAAGAGCCTGTATCGCTCACCTGGGCCATTGCTGACAAATACAGTCAAAAATAATAATACCAATGTTGAATGCCAATCTTGAATCTGTTCAGACAAGCCAGACACATTTTAAGAAGGGGACAAACTAAGGTCCATTGTGACCAAGTGTGATTCCAATTGGCCAAGTACTTTCAGAAGAGAAGATCTTGGAATATGTTTCCCCATAGGGTCCAATGTTAAACTAAGTTCCCCGCTGGTGGCCATCTTAGATGATGTGCAGACTTGCCGGACTCATTTTTGAAAGGGAACCACCTAACGACTATTCTGGCCAAATTTGGTTCCGATTGGCTCTGCGGCTTCAGAGAAGAATATCTTTGAATACCTTCCCATAGGGTCCAATGATAAAACCAGGCTTCACGCGCTGGTGGCCATCTTGGATATTATGCGGACTTGACAGACACTTTTTTGAAAGGGGACCAACTTAGGACTATTGTGAACATCAATATGTATTTGGAAACCAAATTTCATTGAAATCGGAAAATGTTGAATTTTCCCGCCTTTTTTTGCGGCCATTTTGAAAATGGCGGTCAACAAACAATTTTCAACATCTGTTTTGAAGTCGCAACATCAATATCTACTTGGAAATCAAATTTCATTGAAATCGG
>MJUU01035589.1:5244-24867 GCA_002080025.1 Modiolus philippinarum | reverse complement strand
TGGGGACGGGCGTATCATGCGCTCTTGGCGCAGCTGTTTATTTATCCTATTGAGATGTGGTTTGTTTAATGTTATTGCTAATAAAATTGCGCAACTGCAGTATGCAACAGATTTGAGGTAGCATTTACAGTTTTTGAGAAACAAGAGGCCCAAATGGGGACAAATGGAAAAAAATTTATTTTTAAATTTTTTCGGATTTTAATGCAACTTTTGAACTATGTAAGATAGACTTTTAATACTTTACAAGTGTATAGGTCTTGTCAAGAGGAACACAAATGTGCAAAAAAATAGGTCAAAGGTCAAGGTCACAGCGGTCAAAAAGGGGTTAAATTGAGGTCATATATTTTACTGTGGAATCTGGGGGCATATGTAGTGTTTCACAAACACATCTTGTTGGAGGAACATTTTGTCAATATATCTGAATTTGATTATAAAAAAAACCTTTATTTGAAGGCGGGTGTGGATCTGCCATCATCCAGAATAGGTTACATGAGTGCTTATAGGATAAATAAATGCTGACATTTCTCTTATATTTGCAAATAAAAAAACATTAAACTAAAGCTTTTTGATTAGCGTGTTTACGTGAAGTGTGCAATAAAAACATGTGACAACTGTTAAATATATTTATTTTATTGATTTCAGTGGTTGCTCTGTAAAACATTTTAATATCCCCTTTTATTTCCCCGGTGGAAACTCCTGTTAATGTGTAAAGCGTTTTCCAAACATAAGACCGTTTTAATGAAAAACTAAATAGTCTGAAAGTCCAACCAGACAGGTAGCGTCATTGAAACTAAAAATAGAAACATAGCGTCAATATGCTTTAAAATAGAAACATGGCGTCAATATACCTAAAATTAGAAACAATGCTGAAATATACTGAATATTCTTTAAATCACGTGAGAGTATTAGCCAATGAGATTAATAAGAACTTATATACCATATGTAATATATAGCAATATTGTTTGCAAAAGTGTATCATTACACTCCTACCATGCAACTAGAAATTTTGTGCACACATGAGCTATTCTGGGATTTTCACATCCATTAATCATCTACTTTCTGTTTGTCAAGAATTTTGAATTATAACATACAGACATCATAAACAAAAATTGTTAGTCACATTTTCTCGACAACTTTGTTGCAGATAACTGATATATTGTCTCGAGTTTTCTCTTGGTATGAGATGTTTTAAGATCTTTCCAATTACTACTTCCTGTTTGCTGAGCCTATTGATTATTTTTATGCCCCCGCCGCTAGGCGGTCGGGGGCATTAAGGTTTACCCTGATCCGTACGTCCGTACATACGTCTGTACGTCCATCTTTTTGATTTCCGGATGATAACTTGAGTATCCTGCATCGGATCAAAACCAAACTTGGTCACATGCTTACTTATCACCCAAGACAGAACCCTATTGATTTCCAGGCTGATACCCCCAAGGTCAAGGTGACAGTTGCTAAAAATAGACTAAAATTTCAATAAAATTTTGGTTTCCAGATGATAACTTGAGTATACTACATTGGATCAAAACCAAACTTGGTCACATGCTTACTTATCGCAGAAGACAGAACCCTATCACTTTCCAGGTCGGTACCCCAAGGTCAAGGTCACAGTTACTAAAAATAGACTAAAATTTCAATAAAGTTTTGGTTTCCGGATGATAACTTGAGTATACTACATCGGATCAAAACCAAACTTGGTCACATGCTTACTTATCACCCAATACAAAAGCCTATTGATTTCCGGGATGGTACCATCAAGGTCAAGGTCACAGTTGCTAAAACTAGACTAAAATTTCAATAAAATTTTGGTTTCCGAACGATTACTTGAGTATTCTGCATCTGATCAAATCCAAACTTGGTCACTTGCTTACTTATCACAATAGATATAATCCCATAGATTTTAGCGTGGATACCCCCAAAACAAGTCACAGTTGCTAAAAATAGATAAGTATTACATATAAGAATGTTTCTCAGATTATTTGTTGGAACTACACATTATATCAAAACCAAACCAGTTCCAGTGCCTATTTATCACAGGAGAAAGATCCTTTTTTATAATTATTTGATATATATATTGTACATTGTTATGCCTTTTATAATTTAAGGGTTTCGATTGCAAGGAGGCGGGGTCATCCGTGTCCCATGGACACATTCTTCCATTTTTTCATGTATGGCTCATGTATAATAAATTCCATTACATTTTTATACGACTGCAAATTTCTGCTGTTGTATTATAATATTGCTCAGTCATAATCATTGTTGTTGCCATCTGTAGACACTTTGATTTTGGTCAATAACTTTAGTTCTGCTTGACCAATCTTTATGAAATTTCAACACAATGTTATTTGCCACAAAACCAAGGGGTTTACTTGTTTTGGGGTTAGTGGCCCTCTTGTTTCCTAAATATAGGGCCAAAAAGTGCAGAATTTTGTGCTTTCATGCACACTGATATAGAACATTTTGATTTTGATGGGGTTTCTGTCATTATGAACCTAACAAAAGGATGGGTTGCAATAAGGCCGTTTTCCGGCCCACCTGGAATTTTGATATTATACGTTTCAATGTAACCTACAATATTTGTAGTTTAAGATTGTACAATAAAATATCGGAACGCGCATGTGCAAGTCACGTGATCACGTGATTTTACTAGCACCCATGTCAAAAGAAGAAATAGAGTAAGAAAAGAATAAAGATTGGCACATTGCCAAAACAACGATGAACCCCATTTTGATATTAAAATAATATGCAAATAATGCTATTCTATCCATGATATAATTTTTATGTCAATCAATTTCTTTTTTGAAAGGAAATAATACAGTTTAATACAGATAACCCTTTGTGAGAAAAATATACACAAAATTTTCATTTTTTGAGGTAAATAGAGTACCATTAGATTTTCTGATATTTTCTGGATATTATTATTAATTTGTGCTTTTCCGACATATTTTCATATACTTCTACATATATATCACGTTAGTGGACTTATATAAAAAGATTTTTTCGACTTTAAAAGTTTGATTGGTATAAGTATCAGTTTTACTTTTAAAGGTATCTTTTTGATTTTCGAAAATTTTGCCTCGAATTCAAACACTGAGACATGGATTGTTGAATGTGAATAATTTGTGCTTTATTTGGTGTAATTGGAGAAAATTTTTTTGTTAAATATTCAGAGGTTTTACTATGAATTATACCAATAAAGCATATAAAACTAAAGATGCATGTATCTGTTATATTTTAACTGAGGCAGGCGATTGTTAAATTCATATATTACACATCATTTCTGTCCAAGTGTCACCTCTTTTTGAAAGTTATAGGGGCTCCTGTAACATAGCGAGAGATAAAACCTTTTTCTAAGAAGACAAATTCTGCTTAAAAGACGGTTATAAAATCTTTTTTTTTTCAATGGATTCCTTGTGAAAAATTAATATGGCGCTCAGCTATTAGATTTTTGATAACTTGTTTCCTTTCCCAGCTATGAGGGCCCAATGGGGCCAAAATTGCGAATTTTCAGATTATGTAGAATTTTTATTTTTCGTCCGATTTCGATGGAATATTTTTCTTTGGATTCCTCTTGATCTAAGCTTTCAGTAGTTTACAAAACAGATTTGGCGTAGCTCTTACCGTTTCCGAGCTACATAGGCTTAAAGGGGCCAAAATTGCAATTTTTCTAAATATGTCAAATCTTTATTTTTCATCGGATTTCAATGGGATTTTTTTTCTTTGGATTCCTCTTGATCTAAGCTTTCAGTATTATGCAACAGATTTTGTGTAGGTCTTACCGTTTCCAAGCTACAAGGGGTCAAAGGGGCCAAAATTGCAATTTTTCTAAATATGTCAAATCTTTATTTTTCATCGGATTTCGATGGGAATATTTTCTGTGGATTCCTCTTGATCTAAGCGTTCAGTTCTATATCAACGGATTTTGTGTAGGTCTTACTGTTTCTGAGCTACAAGGGGTCAAAGGGGCCAAAAATGCCATTTTTCTAAATATGTCAAATCTTTATTTTTCTTTGGATTCCTCTTGATCTAAGCTTTCAGTAAGATACAACGGATTTTGTGTAGGTCTTACCGTTTCCGAGCTACAAGGGGTCAAAGGGGCCAAAAATGCAATTTTTCTAAATATGTCAAATCTTTATTTTTCATCGGATTTCGATTGGATTTTTTTTCTTTGGATTCCTCTTGATATAAGCTTTCAGTAGTATGTCAACAGATTTTGTGTAGCTTTTACCGTTTCCGAGCTAAAGGGGGCCAAAGTTGCAATTTTTCTAAATATGTCATATCTTTATTTTTCATCAGATTTCGATGGATTTTTTTTCTTTGAGTTTCTATGGATGTTAAGTTTTAGTTAATATTTTGCATAGCTCTTACGGTTTTTTATCAGTAAGTAATCAAAAGGGTTTATTTTTTCCCTATTTTTAGTTCGCCTCAACGAAGTTGAGGGGGACTATTGGAGTACCCCCGGCGTCCTCGTCCGCGTCTACGTCTACGTCCGCGTCTGCATTTGGGCATATATCTCTGCAACTATGCATGGTAGGATCATCAAACTTTGTATGCAGGTGCATCTTGTGCTATCTCACAGCCTCCAAGAAAATTGGGTCTCTCTGACCTATATTTTCTGCTTGAACGACTTACATTCAAGTTTACGTCCGAGTTCAGATCTCAGTCACTCAGTCACTATACATGGTAGGATCATGTAACCTTGCATATGCATGCATCTCTGATGGTAGGTCAGCATCCAGGCAAAATTAGGTCACTTTGACCTATATTTTCCGCTTGAACGACTTACATTCAAGTTTACGTCTGAGTTCAGATCTCAGTCACTATACATGGTAGGATCATGTTACCTTGCATATGCATGCATCTCTGATGGAAGGTCAGCATCCAGGCAAAATTAAGTCACTTTGGCCTATATTTTACGCTTGATTGATTTACATTCAAGTTTTCGGACGAGTTCAGATCTCAGTCACTATACATGGTAGGATCATCATGTAATCTTCCATATGCATGCAACTCTGATGGTGTATCAGCATCCAGGCAAAATTAGGTCACTTTGACCTATATTTTACGCTTGATTGATTTACATTCAAGTTTTCTGACTAGTTCAGATCTCAGTCACTACAAATGGTAGGATCATGTAACCTTGCATATACATACATCTCTGATGGTTGGTCAGCATCCAGGCAAAATTAGGACACCTTGACCTATATTTTATGCTTGATTGATTTACATTCAAGTTTTAGGACGAGTTCAGATCTTAGTCACTATACATGGTACAATCATGTAACCTGGCATATGCATATAACTCTGATGGTAGATCAGCATCCAGACAAAATTAGGTCACTTTGACCTATATTTTCCGCTTGATTGATTTACATCCAAGTTTTTGGACAAGTTCATATCTCAGTCACTTTACATGGTAGGATCATGTAACCTTGCATAGGCATGCATCCCTGATGGTACATCAGCATCCAGGCAAAAGTAGATCACTTTGACTTATGTTTTACGCATGAGTGATTTATGTCCAAGTTTTCAGGCAAGTTCAGATCTCAGTCACTATACATGGTAGGATCATGTAACCTTGCTTAGGCATGCAAATGCGATGTCAACATCCAGTCAAGATTTTGTTACTGTGACAAAGTGCCATAACGAGGCAAACTCTGTAATCGTTGATTACCTATGTTGTTTCTAGCTAATAACTATGTCTAGCTTCTTTTTGTGTCCATCTAAATATTGTGTCGAGCTCTTTACTGTGTCCACATTCACTTTAAACTACTTTTGTTGAAATTTCAGTGGTCGACATGCTGCGGTCGTATCATGCTGCGCTCGACGTAGCCCTTTAGTTTACCTATGCACAGATGATGCTGTAGGGCAATTGATTATTCCACGGCTCATATGAATTGTTACAAATACACAACACTTTTTTATATCCGGAATAAACAAACAAGGAAAACTTCACAAAATAAATATGGTCTATGTATCAAACCAGATCTTGTTCAGCTTATTTGGCAAATTGCCTGGTCAGAAAAAAGCTGATGTAAGGTGTAGAATATTAGCAAAACCACATATACTGAAAATTTTGATGTGTATAAAGCTATAATTTGCATATCTGAATCAATGAAACTTTGATAAATAAGACAGATAACAAAATAGGATATCATAAAAAACACTGAATTTTCACTTAAAAAATACCATTTTTTCAATTTTTCGATATGACTTGCATGCGGAACCAGCTTGGCATTTTGCATGCTTACTTCTTACTTAATAAGTAATCTCTTGTAAAATTAGTAGCTTGGTTCGGAATGCAAGGCAGGGTCAAAATGCAGTTTTGATATCCCCCATGTTGACTATTTTTCCATAGGCTTAATGTTAATTGCCATCAAGAGGGGTATTAGAAATGAGCTAATTTCAGTGGAATGAAGCGATGTTTTGAAAAAATACATATATGGTTAAAAAACTACAAATGTTCCAGTATTAAAAGGTATAAAATTAATTATGCTTTTACTAAATTTATTTTTTAGCAAATCAGTGGGCCGATTTAAGGCCTTAATGCAACCCATCCTTTTCCATCTGGAGTAAGATCATTTTAACTGTTTTTGAGAAAAATGGGGTAAAAACTTTGTTTTGTTATTTTTAGTCTGATTTTGGTTCATTTTTAAACGGATTCCTCTTAAAAAAAAATAATATAGCACTGGGCAATCAAATTTTACATATTAACTTTTTAGCTCATCTGGCTAAAGCCTGTCTGAACTAATGAATAGTCAAGATAAATAGGTACTAGTTGGCTTGACAAAATTTTGCAAAATTGTTATATCTATATTTAATTAATAATCTGCAATATTCAACGTCCATCTTTATAAGCTAATCTCTGTGTATATATGTTTGTTCTTGCACTAATGTGCTATTATGCCTCATGTGGGGCCTTTAGTGAAATAAAAAGTTTCATAAGTTTCAAGTCACTTTGTTTGAACTTCAGATAAAGTCTAAGAAGCCGGCTGAAACATGGGGTGTAGTGTTACACCAAAAACAATACCTCAAGCCAGCAGACACAAATTAGAAATAGGAAGTGTTGTCATGAGATTTTAAAAATTTATTCAAACATTTTCAAAAATTCAAATGTATTTATTAACACTACAACTTTGTTATTTAGAGATTTAAAACATTTGATCCTAGAGCCTAGAACAGATGGATACAATTTTCCAAGGAGATGACAGAAAAATGTTGCTATGTATTTTTACCCAAGGTGTAAGACTCTACAGACATTGATTATTGAAAGAGCTTTATATATAGGTCACCTGTTTAATTGTGCATTCGCTTATGTTTCCATCAGAGCATGAGGTTGGATGGTAAGACCAGTCATTAGAATTGTAAACTTTATAAAGGCTCCAGTGATCTCTCCTGACAACAAATACAAGATGTTTATGCATGTACAGGGTGTCAAGTGGTCCTATATTCCTATATTTTTCCTATTTTTTCAGGGTTTTGCTATTTTTCCTATTTTTCACTAATTTGTCCTATATTTTGACTATATGTCCTATATTTTTTTATTTTTCTAGTATAAGTATATAAAAGTAGTGACTTTTCATGTGTAAAATGTGTTAATTTTGTTAAAAGAACTTTGAAGACTGTAGATGGTACTTATGGTATCAGCTATTTGGTTACAGAGTTCTTTGAATTTTTTATAGCATACAGTAATCTTCTTTAGCAGTACAATTAATCTGATACACGTATTACAATACATACATTTACCTAATTTACCATTACATCATAAAGTTTTCTGTCAGATGGAGATGAATTTCAATTATTTTCAAAATGTTACTTTATCCTATAACACTTGGAACCAGCTGTCATTTTGTTTCTTTTGTATTTTTTTTTGCAACTAAAATTGTCATAGAAAAAAAAAAATAATCATATTTTTTTTCTAATTTATGATAAATGGAAAATAAGACTGAAAATACCTTTTATAATCAATTACTATGTAAGAGTAGCATAATTTATTATTTTTAAGTACTTTTTGGAATATTTACAATCAGCTTAATTACCATCTGCAATTGCAGAGCATTTATACCAATTGCAAGTTTTTAGTGTTACGAAAGATTGCCAGAATTCCCTACTGATCAGATAAATGTTTTTGTAGTTTGAAAAAGTATCAGCTGATTTACTAGATTTTCAATCTTCTCATATTACCTCTATTTTGAAGATTTTCTTTCAAATTGAAAATATTTGACAAAAAGTGTCTAACTAGTACAGAGTAAAATTGAGATATTTATAAATTTATCAGATATAAGTGCTATGTATAGTAACGTAGAGACTAATGTACAATAGATATCATTTCAGGTCAGAAAATTGATTCTTATATAACTTCATCAAATGTTCAGTAAAATCTTTAAAATAATTCTTGGATATATGCTAAGTAAAAGGGAGTTGTAAATAAAAGTAAGGACACAGCCATACATTTTTGCTAAAATCATTCAAAATTTACCATCAAAATACCCTATCCTATTTTCCTATATATTTTTGGTCAAAAGTGGCTTGACACCCTGCATGTATATAAGATCAACCTAATAGATATGGCATTCATCTTTATAAAAAAAATTGTGAACAAGTACATAGTAAAACCAATGCATTATTGTTGTTTCTCATTTTGATGTCTTCAACTAGGAGCGGGGGCCTGAGTGGCCGAGTGGTTAAGGTAGTTCTACTACCTATATAACTTTGCGCCCCGCTTTGTACATTACAAAAAAGGTGCACTCGACTTACAATTGTATGCGATAAGATATGTCAGTTACCTGCCCAAGGTTGGTAGTTCTCTCTGGGCACTCCGGCTTCCTCCACCAATAAAACTAACCGTCATGAAATAGCTAAAATACTGCTGAAAGTGACGTTAAACCCCAAATCAATCAACTATGAGCAATCGCAAGATACATCTGTACACAAAGTTTGATGACCTACCCTTCATAGTTACCAAGATATATACCTAAATGCGGACGTGGATGCCGGGGGTACTCCAATAGTCCTCAACTTCGTAGAGGCGAACTAAAAATGTGCTTTTTTCACAGGATGGAAATATGGAGTAGTCTCCCGTTCCTAATTAATTCTTAATTTGTTGAGATCCGCATATGCAGAGTTAAAATTCACAGTAACTTCGGTATTGGGTCTTTTATCTTACATTTAAAACTAGAGCTGTCGCGGAATGGCAGCCAGTCATACCCCCTCTAATTGAACCCTGAATCAATCAATATGGCAAGTGTAAATTTAAGCGTGTGTGGACACAATACAGTTAAGGACACAGCACAAATGTGGACACAATACAAGTATGGACAAAATGATATACCTCTCCCTTTTTTCCGGAAAATATTCAAAGATGAACTAGAGCTTTCGCCGAATGGCAGCCAGGTATACCCCCACTTATTGAACCCTGAATCAATATGCCAAGTGTAAATTTAAGTGTGTGTGTGGACACAATACAGTTGTGGACACAGTACAAATGTGGACACAATACAAGAATAGACACAATGATATACCTCTCCCCCTTTTTTCCTGAAAATATTAAAGACACAAATTATCTCCCCTTCAAAATTTGAGACAGCAACCATATTACTTCATGCACATCCTCAGGTGGTGTACTAAAACTGTGCAACATTTCATCAAATTCCAAGCAGTGGTTTAGGAGAACATGGGCTGACAAGGATCATCCCCCCTTTTGTCCAGAAAATATTCAAAGACAAATTATTTCCCTTTCAAAATTTTGAGCACCATCTGTATAATTTCATGCACATCTTCAGACGGTGTACTACAACTGAATAACATTTCATCAAAATCCAAGCAGCCGTTAAGAACATGCACTGACAAGGTTCGCCTCCCCCTTTTTCCAGATAATATTCAAAGATGAATTATCTCCCCTTAAAAATTTTGGGCAGCAACCACATTATTTCATGCACATCTTCAGATGGTTTACTACAACTGTGTTACATTTTATCAAAATCCAAGCAGCAGTTTAGGAGAACATGCGCTGACAAAGTTTGCCTCCCCACCTTTTTCCAGAAAATGTTCAAAGATGAATTATCTCCCCTTAAACATTTTGGGCAGCAACCATAATACTTCATGCACATCTTCAGATGGTGTACTACAACTGTGTAACATTTCATCAAAATCCAAGCAGCCGTTTAGGAGAACATGTGCTGACAAGGTACATGGATGGACGGATGAACAGACAGACAGACGATAGGGTGATTCCTTTATACCCCCAAACTTTGTTTGCAAGGGGTATATAATTATCTCCTCTTCAAAATATCAGACAGCAACCATATTACTTCATGCATATCATCAGGTGGTTTACTACAACTGTGTGACATTTCATCAAAATCTAAGTACCTGTTAAAGAGGACATCCGTTGTCAAGGTTTCCCATTTTTAGTTCCCCTCAACGAAATTGAGGGGGACTGGTGGAGTACCCCCGGCGTCCGCATCCGCATTTAGGTATATATCTTGGTAACTATGAAGGGTAGGGTCATAAAACTTTGTGTACAGATGCATCTTGGGCTATCTCACAACCTCCAAGAAAATTAGGTCTCTTTGACCTATATTTTCCGCTTGACTGGCTTTCTTCTAATTTTAGGTCCGAGTTGATATGTCAATAACTGTACATGGTAGGATCATCTAACCTTTCATGTGCATGCAACTTTGGGGGTAGGTCAGCATCCAGGCAAAATTAGGTCACTTTGACCTATATTTTCCGCATGAGTGACTTACATTCAGGTTTATGTCTGAGTTCAGATCTAAGTAACTGTACATGGTAAGATCATCTAACCTTGCATGTGCATGCATCTTTGGGGGTAGGTCAGCATCCAGGCAAAATTAGGTCACTTTTCTGTTTATGTCCGAACTCAGGTCTCGGTTACTCTACATGGTAAATATAAGATCATCTAGCCTTTGTATACATGCATAAGCACCCTGGCCAAATTGGGTTTCTGTGTCCATGTGCCATAACGTGGCGAACTTTGTAATGGTTGATTACCTACGTTTTTTCAGGAAATATTTAAAGATGATACATCTCCCCTTCAAAATTATGGGAAGCAACCAATTTCATGCACAACTTCATTTGGTGAACTAACTGTGTAACATTTCATAAAAATCCAAGCAGCCGTTTAGGAGAACATGCGTTGACAAGGTTCATCCCCCACTCTTTTTTCCAGAAAACATTGAAAGACAAATTATCTCCCCTTCAAAATTTGGAAAAGCAACCATATAACTTCATCAGGTGATGTACTATACCTGTCTAACATTTCATCAAAATCCAAGCAGATGTTTAGGAGAACATGCACTAACAAGGTTCATCCCCCTCACCTTTTCCTTCAAAATTTTGGGCAGAAATCATAATACTTAATGCACATCTTCAGATGGTGTACTACAACTGTGTAACATTTTCATCAAAATCCAACAGCTGTTTAGGAGAACATGCGCTGACCAGGTACATGGACGGACGGACAGGGTGTTTGCAGGGGTATAATTAAAGATAGGCATGATACCTAGTAATGAGCATTTAAAACTGATAAATAATATAGGAATACCTAAACCAGGAGTACACACTCAGATAAGTACTCTAGTAAAATTTACGAAACTGGCCTGCTCAGATGGTGTTTTTCCTTCGTGTCAAGTTTCATCAAAATCCTTACAGTGGTTTAAGATGAGTTGCACTTACAAGGTAATCTGTGGAGAAGGAATCAATGAAAAGTTAATGTCAAAGTATCTCCCCTTCCTGGATTCCAATAATAATTATATTCCTTTATGCACATCTCTTTATAGTGTCCTTCCTTGTAGTTTCATAAAAATCCTTCATATGGTATAAGAGGAGTTGAGATTACGAGGTATTCATATATTCATACGAGGTATCCTTCATATGGTTTAAGAGGAGTTGGGATTACGAGGTATTCAGTGGAGAAGGAACGATTGAAAATTCAAAGTCAAATTATCTCCCCTGTCTGGTTTCTTCATTCTTATCTCCATTTGTGTAGTGTCAACAAAAACCGTTTAAGTGTTTTAACTAGAGGCTCACATGAGCCTGTATCTCTCACCTGGTGACTGGTTTTATTCATTGTCACCAATAGATCACCCATTCATACTATAAATCAGTTCACCAGATGTTACATTTTCATTCTTGGATGAGGTACGTGTACAAACAAACCAGAGGCTCCCAGGAGCCTGTATCGCTCACCTGGCTTTCAGTTGCCACAATCAAGGTAACATTGTAAGTTATACAGTTGTTCTACAGTCTCTCAAACTTTCGTTGATTGAACACCATCAATATCTTGAACTGTATTTAAAGTCTGATCATGTTTTACTATATTTCTTTGTTGGGCTTTTTTGACAAAAAAACGTTCTTGCTAAGGACAACTTTCGACACCAGTTTTGAAGTCCACACGTCATTTTGTAAATGGCAGTCAACGAACAACTTTCAACATCAGTTTTGAAGTTGCAACATCAATATCTATTTGGAAACCAAATTTCATTGAAATCGGACAACATTGAATTTTCCTGCCTCTTTTGGCAGCCATGGCATTCAAAAAACAATTTTCAACACCAATTTTGAAGTTGAAACCTCATTACCTATTTAGAAACCAAATTTCATTGAAATTGGACAATGGTGAATTTTCCCGCCTTTTTTGAAAATGTCGGTCAACGAACAATTTTCAACGCCAGTTTTGAAGTCTCCACAGCATGGCAATCATTT
The DNA here is from genome assembly GCA_002080025.1 of Modiolus philippinarum. Classification (NCBI taxonomy): domain Eukaryota; kingdom Metazoa; phylum Mollusca; class Bivalvia; order Mytilida; family Modiolidae; genus Modiolus; species Modiolus philippinarum. The sequence continues at coordinate 12,141 of MJUU01035589.1, read as the reverse complement.
AATCGTTTACACTTAACCTTCAACCACTGAAGTTTTGGAAATAAAAGACAAAAAATTTGAAAATTTGAAAATTCTCTGAAAAAGGGCAATAACTCCTACAAGGGTTTTTGGATTTTCTTCAAAATTTCAGGGTGGGTAGATCTGACATGCTGAACATTTTTGCAATTTAAAGTTGACTTCTATCTCTTATAGTTTTTCTGATAAAATATTGAAAATTTTACGGAAAAAGGGCAAAAACTCCAAGACAGGTTTTCAAATTTTCTTCAAAATTGCAGGGCAGGTAGATCTTGCCATGCTGATCATTTTCACCACGTGTCAGATTTTTAATATCTAACGGTTTTCGAGTTATTTGCAAAAAACAGCAATTTACCCCTATGTTCTATTTTTAGTAACAGCGGCCATCTTGTCTGATCTACGGACTAATCGAACACATTTTTTAAGGCAGGTTCTCTGCCTTCTAGCTGTCGGGTAAAGCCATCTTGAAAAAATCTGTTTCAACCAGACTCTTACATTAAGGAGACTACTTTGTATGAAAAGAATCGGAATGATCCAGACTATCATTAAAAACGCGTACGGCTTACCAGTTATTCATACGAAGGCACAAAAAATAATCCATTCGTGTGGCGTTACAGTGTCCATTTCATGATCAACTACATCGTTTTATGTGTTTATTGTATTTATTTAATATCTTTTAAGAGATACTTTGCTTTTTTAATCTAAGAGCACTTAAACTGACATTCGAAATTCACGATTCGGTTCATTCATAAAAATTTCCTGTGGCGCGCAGTTTATATGAATGGATACATAGTAACTTCTAGTTTCGCTGTTGTAACCAGAGTTGTTAACCCTCCCGGTCTCACCATGAGGCTACCGGTTTCGGCAGCCGGTCTCACGTCTACCGATATGCCTCTGAAAGCTCCCGTCTCAAAAATATTTTTCCGTTACACCGGAAGTAAATATTGGCTGTTCCAATCACACCAGAAGGCTGTTCCATTCACATCCCGCCTAACGAGATTACGTGAGAACACGAATCAGCTGTGTATTAACGACAAAATGGCGTCGCCTCCGCGAAAAGAGTAGATACAATTCAAAATTCCAAAATAAATGGATAAAAGAGATGGACTTTTTGAGCAAGAGTGATAAATATATACACGCAGTGTTTCTGTTGTGTGGCATAACCTTTGCCTTAGTGCACGGAGGCTGAAATGACGTTGTTCGCCATAGAGAAACAGAGGGACACAAACGTAGTGCTCGACTTCGGACTCAAAGACAAAATGCTGAAATTCTGTTTACATTATTCACAGTAACTTCGGTGTTTTGTTATTTGTAGCTGAGCACAACCTACCATTCTCAGTAGCTTGCACTGATGAGACATAAGTTGTCGAAATGCCCATATGTAGATAGTAAATTGTTATTGAGTTATTTAATCATATGTAAAAAAAATGAAACTTAAGAACTAGATGACTTGACAGAGGAAGTGACAAAATTGGAAATATCAACATTAATTAAGCCACCAAGTGTTACACTTGTACTCGGGCTTGTACTTTGGAATACTTACATGTATGTATACCAACAAAGAGGAGCAAGACAATGAAATGTAAATAAATAGAGTCTTAAATAAATTGCCAACATCCCATATAAAAACTGAAAAGACAACCTAAACTGGGAAGGAAAATTTCGGATTTTAATTCTTGAAAAAATTAAATGTCAACATTTCAGCAAAACAGTAATAATTACAGAACTTCTGGAATACCCAGGAACCTGCCTTTACAGCATTCCATGCTTTGATTAAATTGCATACCCTGGTGATGCTTCAGGCAAAGTTTGGTTACAATTCATCCAGCAGTTTCAGAGGAGATTTTTGAAATTGTTGACGGACGGACGGACGACGGACTCAAAGTGATGGCAAAAGCTCACTTGGCCTTTTAGGCTAGGTGAGCTAAAAATCACAAACTTTGGAAGGGATCACCCAAAGACAATTGTAGCCAAGTTTGGTTCCAATTGGCTCAGTAGGTTCAGAGGAGAAGACATTTGAATGCATTTCCCATAGAGTCCCTAAACTATGTTTCCTGCAGGTGGCCATTTTAAATGAGGTATGAACATAAAAATCAAAAACTTTGAAGGGAAACATCTAAAGACTATTGTAACCAAGTTTAGTTCCAATTGGCTCAGTGGGTTCAGAGGAGAAGATGTTTGAATGCATTTCCCATAGGGTCCCTATGTTAAACTGTGCTCCACGCAGGCAGCCATCTTGGATGAGGTACGAACGTAAAGATCACAAACTTTAAAGAGGATTACACAAGGACTACTGTGACCAAGTTTAGTTCAGTTTGACTCGGTAGTTTCAGAGAAGAAGACCTTTGAATACATTTCCCATAGGGTCCTATGTTAATCTGTCCCGTGCTGGCAATCATTTTGGATGAAGTACAAACATAAAAATCACAAACTTTAAAGGGGACCATCCAAAGACTATTGTGACAAGATTTGGTCCCCATAGGCTCAGTGGTTTCAGAGGAGAAGATCTTGGAATGCATTTCCCATAGGGTCCTATGTTAAACTATCTTCCCCGCTGGCAGCCATCTTGGATGAGATGCGAACCTGCTGGACATATGTAGAAATTGTAGTTCTCGAAAACCTCAACACTTTTGCAATTCACATTTAACATTTATCTCGAACAGTTTTTGAAATGAAAGTAAAAACGTAAAAAAAAATGTAAAAATTCAAAGAAAAAGCGGCAATAACTCCTATGTGGGTTGTCAGATTTTCTTCAAAATTGCTTGACATGTAGATCTTACTATGCTGACCATTTTTGTTATATAAACTTCACTTCTATCTTCTACCATTTCAATATATAAGACTAAAAGTAACGAAAAACTGAAATTTTTACGGAAAAGGGGCAATAACTCCAAATTAAGACGGGTGTCGTATGAGATTTTCTTCAAAATTGCAAGGCTGGTAGATCTCATCATGCTGATCATTTTTATACGACCACAAAAAATTTAAGGTCGTATAATGGTATGGCACTGTCGTCGTCGTCGTCCGCGTCGTCGTCTGTAGACACTTTTGTTTTTGGTCAATAACTTAAGTTCCAGTTGATCAATCCTTGTGAAATTTTAACACAATGTTCCTTTGCACAAAAGAAAGATTTTGAGTGGTTTTGGATTTTGTGGCCTCTCTCGTTATTAAAAAGGGGACCAAAAAGGGCAAAATTAGGTGTATTCACATAATAGGCTGTAGAATTTTTATTATTCATCAGATTTTGATGGGGTTTCTTTCAGTGTGCTCCTGAATATATTTCCAATCAGTAGTATGTCAGCGGATTTCACGTCACATGTACCGTTCACGAGATAAATGGGGCCCAAAATGGGCGAATCACAAAAATTTTATTTTGTTTTATTTCTAGTCCGATTTTGATGCATTTTTTTAATGGATTCCTTATGAAAAATTAATATGGCGCTAAACTTTTAGATATTTGATATAATGTTTCCTTTCGGAGCTATGACGGGCCAAACGGGTCCAAAATTGCAAATGTGCAGGTTACATAAAAAAAAATATTTTTCATCGGATTTCGATCGGATTTTTTTCTGTACATTCCTACGGTCATAAGCTTTAAGTAATGTTTCAACGGATTTTGCGTATCTCTTACCGTTTCTGACTTGTAAGGGTTAAAAGGGGTCAAATTGCAATTTTTACAAATATGTAAAATCTTTATTTCTCATCGGATTTAGATGGATTTTTATGCCCCGCCACTAGGCGGTCGGGGGCATTAAGGTTTACCCTGATCCGTACGCCCGTCCGTACGTACGTATACATATATATACGTCCGTACGTCCATCTTTTTGGTTTCCGGATGATAACTTGAGTATCCTGCATCGGATCAAAACCAAACTTGGTCACATGCTTACTTATCACCCAAGACAGAACCCTATCGATTTCCAGGTTGGTACCCCGAAGGTCAAGGTCACAGTTGCTGAACATAGACTAAAATTTCAATAAAATTTTGGTTTCCGGATGGTAACTTGAGTATACTACATAGGATCAAAACCAAATTTGGTCACATGCTTGATTTTCACCCAAGACAGAACCCTATCGATTTCCGGGTTGGTACCCCCAAGGTCAAGGTCACAGTTGCTAAAAATAGACTAAAATTTCAATAAAATTTTGGTTTCCGGATGGTAACTTGAGTATACTACATCAGATCAAAACCAAACTTGGTTACATGCTTACTTATCACCCAAGACAGAACCCTTTCGATTTACGGGTTGGTACCCCCAAGGTCAAGGTCACAGTTGCTAAAAATAGACTAAAATTTCAATATAATTTTGGTTTCCGGATGATAACTTGAGTATACTACATCGGATCAAAACCAAACTTGGTCACATGCTTGCTTATCACTTAAGACAGAACCATATCGATTTACGGGTTAGTACCCCCAAGGTCAAGGTCACAGTTGCTAAAAATAGACTAAAATTTCAATAAAATTTTGGTTTCCGGATGATAACTTGAGTATACTACATCAGATCAAAACCAAACTTGGTCACATGCTTACTAATCGCCGAAGACAGAACCCTATCGATTTCCGGGTCGGTACCCCCAAGGTCAAGGTCACAGTTGCTAAAAATAGACTAAAATTTCAATAAAATTTTGGTTTCCGGATGGTAACTTGAGTATACTACATAGGATCCAAACAAAACAAAACCAAACATAGTCACATGCTTGCTTATCGCCCAAGACAGAACCCTATTGATTTATGGGTTGGTACCCCTAAGGTGAAGGTCACAGTTGCTAAAAATAAACTAAAATTTCAATAAAATTTTAGTTTCCGGATGATAACTTGAGTATACTACATCGGATCAAAATTAAACTTGGTCAAGTGCTTGCTTATCGCCCAATACAAAAGCCTATTGATTTCCAGGTTGGTACCCCCAAGGTCAAGGTCACAGTTGCAAAAAATAGACTAAAATTTCAATAAAATTTTGGTTTCCGGATGATAACTTTAGTATACTACATCGGATCAAAACCAAACTTGGTCACATGCTTACTTATCACCCAATACAAAAGCCTATTGATTTCCGGGATGGTACCGCAAGGTCAAGGTCACAGTTGCTAAAAATAGATTAGTATTACATATAAGACTGTTTCTCAGATTATTTGTTGGAACTACATATTATATATATTACACATAGTTATGCCTTTAATAATTTAAGGGTTTCGATTGCAAGGAGGCGGGGGCATCCTTGTCCCATGGACACATTTTTCCATTTTTTTCCTAGTTTGTGTCCAGCCAATTACTGTTCCAGTCTCCTTATTGTGTCCATCTAGTTACTGTGTCAAGCTCTTTACTGTGTCCACCTTCATTTTATATTGCACTCGTTCAAAATTCAGTGGTCAACTGCTGTGGTCGTATCATGCTGCGCTCCGCGTAGCCCTAATTTATTACCCCATGTCAGAATTTTGATATCTGTAATGGTTTTCGAGTAATTTGCAAAAAACGGCAATTTACCCCCAATGTTCTATTTTTAGTAACAGCAGCCATGTTGTTTGGTCTACGGTCATAAAAATCACAAACTTGAAAGAGCATACCCTGGTGATGATTCAGGCCAAGTTTGGTTAGTATTGGCCCAGTAGTTTCAGAGGAGAAGATCTTTGAATAAAAGTTAACGGATGGACAGATGGACGACGAACGCCGAGTGATGGCAAAAGCTCACATGGCCTTTGGCCAGGTGAGCTAAAAAGGGTTGCACTTACAGGGTAATTCTTGGAGAAGGAACCAATTATGTCAAATTCAAATTATTCTCCCTTCCTGGTTTTAAACCATAATACTCTTTCGTGCACATCTTCACATATTGTCCTTCCTTTGTGTATGCAGAAGGAAAAGAATCAAGTCAAAGTCAAATTATGCCCCAAGGTACATGGTTTTGTACAGTAATCATATTCAATCAGGCTCATCTACAAGAAGTGTGGACAGACAGACGGACAGGGTGATTCCTATATACCCTGTAAACTCGATTCCAGGGTTATTACTAAAATACAGAATGTGAAAAGCAGACTTTCATGTACTACACATACCATATTTCATAGACCTAACACTTACAGTTGATGAGAAACTGACCTGATCATCACTAGACCATGAATGTGGGGTCAATCATAGACCTAACACTTACAGTTGATGAGAAACTGACCTGATCATCACTAGACCATAAATGTCAGGTCAATCATAGACCCAACACTTACAGTTGATGAGAAACTGATCTGATCATCACTAGACCATAAATGTCAGGTCAATCATAGACCCAACACTTACAGTTGATGAGAAACTGACCTGATCATCACTAGACCATGAATGTGATGTCAATCATAGACCTAACACTTACAGTTGATGAGAAACTGACCTGATCATCACTAGACCATGAATGTGAGGTCAATCATAGACCCAACACTTACAGTTGATGAGAAACTGACCTGATCATCACTAGACCATGAATGTGACGTCAATCATAGACCTAACACTTACGTTGATGAGAAACGAAACTGACCTGATCATCACTAGACCAAGAATGTGAGGTAAATCAGACCTAACACTTACAGTTGTTGCGAAACTGACCTGATCATCACTAGACCATGAATGTGAGGTAAATCATAGACCTAACACTTACAGTTGATGAGAAACTGACCTGATCATCACTAGACAATTAATGTGAGGTCAATCATAGACCTAACACTTACAGTTGATGAGAAACTGACCTGATCATCACTAGACCATGAATGTGACGTCAATCACAGACCTAACACTTACAGTTGATGAGAAACTGACCTGATCATCACTAGACCATGAATGTGAGGTAAATCATAGACCTAACACTTACAGTTGATGAGAAACTGACCTGATCATCACTA
>MJUU01035588.1:168795-179687 GCA_002080025.1 Modiolus philippinarum | reverse complement strand
CAAATACATGGTAAAACACAGCAATGGAACAACGCTTTTACTGTTGTTCTTCATCTTGAAGTCACCATGAGGCCTTCAACAATGAGCTTTACTCATACCTCATGGCAAGTTCAAGACGGCCCCTAGCACCGGTTTGAGCGGTATTAATTGCTAATTGCTGAGCAACGCTACATCCATGTCTTTTTCTCCTTTGATCCATAGATGCGGGATCGTCAACAAACATAAACTTAACTGGCAAAGTGTTCTTACAATCGCTGTCATCAATTTCCCGACAAAAAGACTAGAAGAGGACGATCACAACATTTAAACAACCACAGGGCACTCATCGAGCCAGTTGTAAGAGAACTTGGCATAATAAAATCATGAGACGTGGGAACAATAAACAGGTGGTCAGAAAAACAATTCTGAATTACAAAAAAGTAAAAAGCCAAAATTTGAAAGAATGATAGTGCATTCATATGAGAAATCCTCTCAGAAACAAGTACACCATAACTGTAATGTATATAGAGCATACATAGCATACATAGCATAACTGTAATGTATATAGAGCATACATAGCATGCATAGCAGAATGGAAATGGAACAATATTGTGCTGTGTGATGACAAGCATATCCAAAATGAAATCATGTGCTTATATATAGACAGTGTAACTTTACAAACCAGTGGCCATGGAAAAGTTTACTGGTGGGCCAGAGGTCCCCAAGGGTATTTATAAGCCCAATAGTCAGACTTGTCTGACATGTGAATTTTACCTTGTATTTTATAGAATTTTACTGCATTCATCAAAATTCTAAACCCTTAGAAATTCTTAGGATAGCACTCGTTAGATGTCCTTGGTACTGGATTTGGCCTCATATTTCGATATTTTTTGGTAATGTGTACTTCTTTTGTTCTACTTTTGGATTATGGCTTTCCATATAATTCGATTCTAATGCTTCTGATGAGAGGTTAATCCTTAAAACACGCGTACAGCTAAAGAAATTTACTGTTTTTTATGCAGTTTGGGTATTTTTGTATTAGAGCATAGATGCAACAGACATTCTGTCAGGGAATTTCAATTTCACTATGTGGCGTTGGTTTTGGGGTTTTATCAACAAAATCTTTCTGGATTACTTGGAATATTTTTTGGAAAAATCTTAGTTTACAACGTATAAATTATTTTTGTCCTCCAATCAGAAAGTCTTAACAGATTTTTTCAATTCATATTTTTTTATACATCAATTATACAAAAAAACATTTTTCTAAGAATACAATAAAATAGCAGTCCCATGTAGAAAAAGTTGAAGTTACCGTCCGAACTGTGATTCAAGATTCTTAAAACTGGGATGGTCATTTCTTTTTCCTGTCTACGACCTTTCAATATGAATTGCTGTTGAGTTGCTACCGGACAGTACCGCAATGGAAGGGGAAGATTGGCGTGCCATATAACCCTCTTAACCCACCATTTCTTTTGAAATACCTGTACGTTTTTTTTCAGTGGTTTCCACCTACTTTATCTTGTTGTCTACTGCTTGTTGGCCCTTGACAATTCTGTTCGGTAATAATTTGTTATTACTCCCACCAGAATATCAGAATATGTTTTCCTTGAAATAGTAAAACAAAAACATGGCAATATAGAGGCAACACAAATAGAGACAACGGGATAACCAAACGCAAAATATACAAAACAAAACAAAAACAAAAAACCAATAAAATGATAATAATAAGGAAAAAAAAACCCACCAACAACAACAAAACAAGACAAACAAACAAAAACAAAAACGAACAGGATTATCACAAAAGTAAAGCACTGGTCGTCCCATAAAACCGGGGGTTCATCAGGTGCTTCGGAAGTTTAAACAATTCATTTAAAAAAAGGTTCTGAGCTGTATGATTGTTCCCTTAAACCACTCCAGCTCTGTATCTCAGTTGTTCTCACAGACAGTGATTAGAATTAAGGGTGGGTTTATATCAGATCTAAAAGAAAAGGGTTGAAAATGAAATATAATGAAAAATGGCACACAAAGTATCAATTGCGATAAAATGCGAGAAACAAAAAGATTGATTGATTGATTAGTTAGAGGTAAACGTCCAGAAAGCAATATTTCAGCTACACCAGGACGAGAACAGGTTAATCAAATAAAAAAAAATCATAAGCTAAGAAAGAAAGAAAAAAGCTAGAAGGGTCAACCGGGACAAGGAGTATTCATTGTCACTGGAAAGGAGGAGAAATGGGAAGGGGCAGGAAATTCAGCATTCTATGCAACTCCAAGCGAGTCCGTTCTCCTCGAAAAATGAAGCAGGGGTCTTTATACTGAATGGAGCGTGGCGTTTCTACACACAGTTTGGCTACAATGGTTCGCAATTAGGCTCCGACTACCCCGCATAGACAGGGCATCCCCTATTCACCAACTGGGGACGCGCCAGGCAGTTCTGTAGCCGGAATCCTTGAGAACCGATTCAGGTGCAGGGGGATGGAAATCGAGGAAGTCCGGAGTCAGTTCACTTTCAAACATCTAATTGCTAATTTATTTTTGTAACGTATTGCTCACAGCATCATTTCTAATCAACAGCATATTGAATACTTGTCTCGAGTATAGACTCATGCAAAAACTGCGATTTCTTGAAATTTACGGATGCATATATCCAGATATACCTTCCTTTATCACGTGCTTTCGTGGTTATCAGCAGCTGTGTTCGGATGTTAAACGGTCAGGGAAAAAAATCGGTGTTCTTACTATTGGTCGTGAAAAACTAGAAATAAGATGGTATTCTTTCTAAAAGGGATTTAATAAAATAAATCTCCGAATTCTTCACTCTAAATTCCGGATAATATATGTACATTCCAACTATCGGCTTTTGATTAATCCGAATCTAATTTTATTGAAGTTGTCTTGTGTATACAAAATACTTCAAAATCAATAAAAGAAAGATGATGTTTTACAATTAATTTTATCAAGGCAAGGTAATGGACTTTTTAAAAGCCGTATATATCATAACGCTAACGACCGAAACGTGCTTAATCATATGCATTACACATGCTTATAAACGTTTTGACTATGAATGACTAACGAAAAACCGATCTAGGACTAAGTGTTATAGTCCAATCATAGACTTGCACCAATAAAAGAAAGATTCTATACCACAAGTCTGAAAAGGTAATTTTTCCTTTATCCATAACCTTTTAACCTGCATATTATAAAAGTTTTAAATTCGGCGATGTTTATTTATTCATTTTAACACCTCCTGTCCAATTTTCTCTTTTGAATTGCCGTTGAACAATCGTCTATGTAAAGTCATTGCAATACTTTTAATCCCCTGTTCTTAACGCGAAGTCATACACACAACGCTTATGTGGTACGGAAATGAATAATATGTTACAAAGTATTGCTAGTAGGGAGGCACATTCTTTAATGTTCCAATACCGAGACTTAATCCTTTCATTATAAATTATTCGAACGGATAACTTTATCTGGACAGAACACAAGTTATAGGAAGCAGATTTAACTAATTCTACCGTTTAAAGTTTCTACTGAAATCCTGGTTATACAATTAAAACTTATCTTTTACTCATTTTTCATTTAAAATTGGATAAATTTGTCAATTTTTCAAACAGTCGAGACAAGTGGTAACTTTCGGAAACGGATTCAGTTATAAATATGTGGTATATTATATTTTCTTTGATTTCTGCTTATTACTATTACTGAAAATAATATGAAAATTTTGACTTGCTCACAACGGAAGCGCGGATATTGCTCTCCAGTAAAATTATCATATTTATCAGAAGAAACACAATTTATTAAATTTTCATGAAAATACTAGTTTTTTTTAATACCTCTTCTTATATAAAATAATTTGTTTTTTTAAATAACTTTCTGTCGTTTAGAAATGTACACAATGAATGTTATACATGTAATGTCAAATATTAAGAAGATTATACAATCAAAGTATGACCTCCAGAAAAATTTTACAAATGTATCAAAAATTAAGTGCAGCTGAAATCGGCTCGTTTATTAATTGTCGTATTATGTTTATACACAGTGCTAATTTTGGACTCTACTGAGAAATATTATATTAAAATAGAGCCAAAACATTGGTAAATGAGTAGATATTTAATATTATTCAGACTAAACAAATTAGCATGACAGATAAAGTTGTTGATTAGTAACCAGCAGGCGATCAGTTTCTGCGCGTGCCGTTCTATCAGACGAGAATTTCTGACAGAGATGTGTTTTGAGCTTGTTAGTGAGAATTTGACAGGTTTTATCATTATGACAGGTATAATTAGGTGTAAATACAAACTATGATTTCACTATGTAATAGTTACTCCCTGTGAGAACACGGGTCTACAAAGTTGTATTAGAATTCCGTATGTAATGACTGGCAATGTAGTTATACCTGAAATCAATACGCTCATTACTGTATATCTTTTCAATAAACAGGTGTCAGAATAGTTGTTGTACAGTAAATAAAGATGTATGACTAAAACACATTTTCCTTCCACGACGTAATAGTGCAATGTTCCAATTTTGTATATTTTAACAAGTTTTAAGTCCTCTCACATCAGAAACCTAAGTCCACTTGCATAGGTCAAAATGACCAATGCATGTGCATGGGGGTAATAACAAAATTACCGAACAGCGTGATCAAGAGCCGAAGTCCATAAGACATAAAGACAAATAAAGTGGAAACCACCGGCAAAATTGTCGACCGCAATGGTCCTGACTCGGTACAGGCATTTCAAAAGTAATGGTTGGTTAAACTGGTTTTATGGCTAGCCAAACCTCCCCTTCCATTGCGGTAGTGTTCGTAGCAACTAAACAGCAATTGCAATTGAAAGATCGTAGACAGTTAAAAGAAATTATCATCCCAGTATTAAGTAAAGAAAGAATCTTGAATCAGCGTTCGGACCGAAAGTTCAATTTTTTTCCACAAAGGACTGATTAAAGTACTTTTAATGATCGTATGAGACGGAATTTTTTTGAAGCCTTGATTAATAAGGCGGTCACGGAGATAACTATGTCTAATGAGAACTGAAGTCTATATTATATGTGCTAGCTCAGCAGTGAAACATACACTCTGTAAGCAGGAAAAGCTGGAATATAACTGTCCAGGTTAGGATTTATTGTTACATATTAAAACTTTCCTTCATGAGACTTGGCTGAGAAGTCAATTTTTGACCATCTTGAATTCAGCTATAGAATTAAAATGTTCTAGTTTCATTGTAATTCAACCAAAAAATGTTCATACTTGGTGGAAGTACACACTGGCCTTATTTTGAAATTAAATCTTCTGTTTTGACGTAAATTATATGGTTTTAAATTGGGTCCGTGTTGTTCATCTTTGTGTGTGAGTGTCTTCATTTTTCTTTTCTGTGCTGTACCCATGTTGTGTCTCTGTGTCTCGAGATGTAAGTCCAAAAAAGATGTAGTTCTGGTGGTTTCTGTCGTCCCTGTGTTATTTCTAGTTCTGGCGAATATATTATGGGATCCATTTAGCAAAAGATGCATTAATGATGGAAAGAACATCATCAATATATCTATGAGATCGAAGGATCTAGCATCTAGCATTGTTTTGTGATCTTTTACGAGTCGCTGAAGAAATTCAGTCTCGTAATAATATAAAAGCAAGTCTTCGAGAAGAGGTGCACAATTAGTGCCCATTGGTATGCCAACTTGCTGTTGATATATAGCATCTCCAAATGTGACAACTATATTATCAATTAGAAAATCAAGCATACTGCACACCTTTTTTTTACGAAGCATACTTTTCCTTTTAAATTTGTTTTTGAAAGGTTTTTTTTTATTGACACTTTTGATTCGTGATTTTAGTTTATCATGAGGAAGTGTGGTATACAGTGTGCAAAAAGCAAATGTTTTGAGAGAATGTATTTGAGAAAATGGACGGGATTTAACATTTTCCAATCAATCCTTCGGATTTTTAAGTATCCATATGTGATTTATGTCACCTCGGGCATGAATAGTTTCACAGTATGCTTGATGTCTGTCTTTGACTGTAGATAAAATCTTAGTTAGTCCAATTGACAATTGAATAGTTGAACAAGATGAAGATCCTGCGATGTATCCCTCCTGATATGCATCTAAAACTGCTTTTTTGCAAATTGGCTATTTCTGTATTTTGGACATATTCTTGTTGTGGTTTAAATTGATATGTATATGTTATCGGGCTCTTGACAGCTATGTACTGTAAAATATCATCCCGCTGCCCAGAAGATGAAGCTTGGGGCTTGTTCGCTACGCTCACTCGCCCCTGTGCTTCATATTCTGGCTCACAGATGATATTTTACGATAATGCCAGTGTGTACTTCCACCAAGTATGAATTTTTTTGGTTGAATTACAATGAAACTAGAACATTTTGATTCTATAGCTCAATTCAGAATGGTCAAAAACTGATATAACCATGAGAAAGGATGATAATTGATCTTAAACAGAGCCGGGAGATGTTGTATTTTCCGTTACTCTGAAATATCATTGGGACGTAATGAAAGAATACTTGACCTGTCAAAGAACTTCACCAAAACCCAAAGAAAGGTTAAAAGACTAGAGGAACATTGTTCATGTCGTTGTCAATAGTTTTTATCCATTTAATGGAATAGAAAGTACATCGGACATGTTTTTGCCGGCGTGAGGATTGTTTACGTAAACATGAAAAAAAAGTTTTTAATATGTACTTACCGGCACACACTGACAGAGAATGCACACCAGTCGTCCATTTGGTTCCAACGGTGGAGAAAACTTCTCCATTAATTTGTAATGTTGTTGTCCAAGCCAACATCCTACAAAATTAGATTAAAGATCGTTTAATTTCCAACTTAAATATGTGTACTTGCATTCTTAGGTGTTTCTTGATAAAATGCTTCAAACTGCAGTAGGCTTCCAAAAGACTATTTTTGACGGGCATTTATCTAAGTAATTTTTTTTTCAGTTTTTAACTGAGTATCATAGCAGTTAAGTTTATGTTTATAATATTCTGTGCGATCTTTTAAAAAGGTTTTAATAAATATCAGTTCCCTGTGGAAAAAAATGAAGTTTCGGTCTAAACTGTGATTCAAGATGTATTTTTTACTTAGTACTGGGATTATGATTTCTGTTAACCGTCTATGACCTTTCAATATCAATTGCTTTTGAGTAGCTACCGGGTACTAAGGCTTGGCACGCCATAAAACTGATTAACCAGCCATTTTCTTTTGGAAACGACTTTGCCAAGTCAGAAAAATGTGGCTGACAATTTTCCCTGTGGTTTTACACCTGCTTTTTATTTTTGCCATTTGGATTTTGGCTCTTGACAATTCTGTTAGGTAATTTTGTTAATAGTCTCATTCATATTTCAGTACAAAGAAAAGTTGCATACATATATTTTATTATTGAACAGTAGCCTGGTCGAACCTGACCCAACCTTGCGCGATAGTCAGCATGAGTCAGGATCCCAGGTAATGAAAATATCGTTTATCTACCATGCCAGTTCTTTTAAATTTTTTACAGACTTTTGCAAAAATGTAATTCAGTTTGCTGATGTAAATTTCTACAAGTAAATAAATAATCTCGAGGGCTTAGGGGTTCCTCCGACATTTGATCATTTAATAACTCTTCTTTAGTTATTGTTTTTGTTTTTAACAAATCAGATTTCAAGGCATGGTACTAAAGCATTTTGGCTGTTGAGCTCTAATCTAACAGTCCGTCGGCAATCAGCATCGAGCAATACATACAAAAACACATGAATTCGAATTTTAATATGTTATTTTTAATGTTCTTTTCTGTAAAACATCGAAAACCACTGTATGATATAAAAGAAGTGGAAATTAGTTCTCAAAATTATACTTAATGCCTTAAAAATACTATTAAAGTACGTTTCACCGAGCTGAGTCTCCCACATTTCCTAGATTTTCACAACTACTTGGTGAGTACATAATACAAATTGTCTGAAATATAATTTGAATGAAACTTCAACTTTAAATTTCAGATTTTTCATGGTACTGTCCATGGTTGACCTACTCATGTGGAAAAACGAGTTATTTTTGTGTTCCTCCATTATAGGCATTTTTTGTCGTAGAGGTAGAGATTTTTATTAAATGTGAAATTTTATAACTGATTTTATATGAATATGCATTTATAAACATAATACAAAAGCAAGTACTGGAGGGATTTTATTTTGGTTACCCTTCAGAACTTAGCCTTGGTCCAAAAAACGCCAATTTCAACATGAGCGCAGAACAAACGGCAAGATGTAAAAACCCATTATTGTAATAAAATTCAATTGCCGTAAGCATTGTTAAATTCAATTTTGAATGTGTCATATTGATATTATTACGATAGTGTTAAGGAGATGGCAAAAAGTGAGAGACCCAGCTATAGATGAAACGTACTTCAGCTCATTGAGTATTGACACACGTTGTTTTGTTTCTAGAAATAGAGAGAAAGAAATATACTGAAAACATAAACAACTACATGTACATTTGGCATAATCTAATAACAGACAACACGAAAATTTTGGAGAGAATGAGGAGCATGAACAATTACATATAACACTCCATGAAAAAAAGAAAAGGGGAAAGGGGGAGGGTAAAATCATATACATTGTACGTCTATAATACAGACTTAACAAAAGAATACAGGGACTATAAATTCTGATTAGAAAATACTATGTAACTAAATGAAAATAAAATTAAAACACGAACTACGAAAAGATTAATTATCAGTTATAATTAATACCCACTGATTTACAGTTACAGAAGAAAATACACTGTCTTACAAAAATTGCTGTAGTTTTATTTTTATGCATCTTACGGGAATACAATATTAAAACAATGATTGCTTAATCAACTGTATTTTTTTACACTACCATTGGTTTTTATTTTATTCATGAGGACATGTTATAAACATGTCGACCTGATACCATTGCCAGAATATGATACAACACAAAAAGAAATTAACATGTCACCCACAATGTGATCCGTAAGGGGTGGAACCACGCGACAAAGATGTCACCGTGTAAACACACATTATTAGGTTTCAGATACTATTATATCTGTAAATATTTTACCGTCTTATTGTTCAATAAGAACCTTGATGTATGTTAAACACGGAAAATGATGATAATTCTTAAGATCATGCGAGTATTTATTTTCACCTCAAATGTACGTGAGAAAAAGCACTGGTATTTTATTTCCTGATCATAGTTTATTTTGTTCATGTATTCGCGCCAATATTAATGGAGAAAGTGTATTAAATGTAAATCGTTTTACATGTTCAAGGCATGGGAAAGACTTGCAAATACATAAAACGTATCAAGTGAACAAATGACAGTATATGTTATAATCCTTTCATTAATCACTACAAACAGTGCATGGCTATTTACATTATGTCATACCGTAACAATAACGTGCCGTATGTCTAAAGCAAAAACAAGGAAGGAGCGCGAGGCACAGGTAAATAAACAAAGAAAGGATATGGAATCAATGAACATGAAACAAAGTCTCTATAATTACATGGTAAAAGCAAGCAATGGAATAACGCTTTTATTGTTGTTATTCATCTTGAAGTCACCATTAGGCTTCAATAATTCAGCGTTGCTTATATCTCATATTAAGACGGCCCCTAACATCGGTTTTAGCGGAATTCATTGCTAAATGTCGAGCAACGCTTCATCAATGTAATTTTACGCTTATTGACAGGCATATACTAGATCTACTAGTATGTCAACATTTTCTTCATCAACTGCTTCTCTAGTGATATTCCCAACGCGTCGAATGAATGCAACATATCATAGGTGGAATACAGACAAATCATATGATAGCAGAAGGAATAGTACTTTAAATGAAGGGAAAATTGAAATAAACAAATTTTTAGACACAATAAAAGTTATAAAATGGACGTGCCATTCTTTAAAAATAAAAATTAACCACAAAACATGTTGATTTAAAATGCAATACCATTGTCCAAGCATCAACACTACTAACTGTTACGCAAAATTTTCTGAGTTGTTATTTAGGGCATAAAATTAATTCAAGTATGTAGGCATTTATAAAATCAATTTCAAACCAAAGGCACGAAACGACGAATAAAATTCAAGTGCTTTAATCTTCTATAAAAGAAAATGAATTACATGAGAGATTGGATGTGGTAGCTTTTACATATGTTTGCGTTCATTAAAAATACAATGACCTATAAAGAATAAGAGTGCTTTAGTAAAAGAATTTAAATGGGACCACCCTACAAACTCCATTTAGCTACTTCTATTTGTAATTGTAATTTTACTGAAATGTTTACAAGCAAAACAAAATCTAAAGCACGTGCAGCACGAATTTGAGCAGGATCACATGCTCCGAATGAAAATGAAAAAGAAAGCAAATGGGGTAAATGTCAAGGAG
This sequence comes from Modiolus philippinarum, assembly GCA_002080025.1. NCBI lineage: Eukaryota > Metazoa > Mollusca > Bivalvia > Mytilida > Modiolidae > Modiolus > Modiolus philippinarum. The sequence continues at coordinate 169,319 of MJUU01035588.1, read as the reverse complement.
ACAACATTCCATCTCAAGCTTAAAACGACCAAAACAAAGCATCTAGGGGTCACCGTAAGGTCTTCAACACAGTGAAGAACCTCACACCATATAGCAAGCACTTAATGGCCCCCAAAAAGGAGCTTTTGTGCGTCTCAATTTCTCCCCAAACTCGAATTTCGGTTCAAGCTGTTATTCTATTTATATTTACATTTGTATATTCATAAGTTACCAATCTGTTCATCGTATTAGAGTTCTGATACTCTTGATACCAGATTTTCTCCCTACGAATAAGGTCATGATGCCAGTTTTTAACGGCATTGTTTGCTACCCAAAGACCGGCGTTTTCAATCTGAAACCAGAACTTGATCGGGATCACAGTGAAACCAAATTCGAAATTGGTGTGTTCACAAATAACACAATACCGAAGTTACTGTAAATTCATTTTCTGCATATGCGCATTTCGACAACTTATGTGTCATCAGTGCAGATAAAACCAAAACATCAACAAATTAGTTCAATCTGAAATGGGATGACGAAAAAAA